>PVKM010024952.1:0-20103 GCA_004027735.1 Carollia perspicillata
TGAATGTCTCTATTTCACAGTGCATGGATGGATACTTTCCGGACAGATCTTGTATATGTATATTTTTCAATCTGCTAATTAGAAGAAAATGCTTTTTTCAGCATACATAGCATTTTTTCTTCTTTTTATTTTTACTTTGCTTTGCATTTTTTATTATATACCCCCCTAAAATAAGCATACTATAAGCCCAACCCAATTCTTTCTCTAAAACAAAAACCCATTAAAGGATTTCTTTACCTACCATATAGAAGTATTATCTAGGAATTTAAGAAAGATCTATTTGATTATATTCAGCTGGAATAAGAGATATGTGCTAGGCATTAGAAATAATAAAATATCTAATATAAAATTTCTGCCCTATGATTATGAATGAAGAAACACTCTAAGTTAGGTCCCTGATTAAACATGGAATTTCACAGGGTAATGTCTTCTAACTCCACAGCCATCTCCACCTAGACTCCCAAAAGGCACACATGCACCTGAGCTCCACCTGTGGGGAGAATGTGGGCTGGATCCACCAGAGTAGTCCCCTAGTCACCACCTGAGACTGATTAAAGCCTGTGCATGCAAACTCACCCCCCTGCTTCCGCCTTCATCCCCTCCATCCCTAGCGACTGGAAAGGCAAATGAGACAAAGTCCTGCCCACATGAAATCTTAATAACATAGTGATATATACCTGTTTAGGGGAGTTTATTATTTAATTACTAGTGGGACTTACAGGAAAAAATACACAGGGTTAGCACCAAAAACAACTTTAAACTAGCATGAGCTTTTATTCCTGTTTATGACTAGCTTTTATTCTTTTACATATTTTTCAAACTGAAATGTAAATTTAACAACTTTTCATTGTGACCATCTGAAACTAATATTTTTTTGCATGTGGACAGCTAACCATGACCACATACAGTGCCACTGTTGCTATTCTAACCAAAACTGCACTTTGGGTGAGGGCCCAGGAACAGCTCTCCTCCTGTCTCCCAGGCTCTCTGTGATCATGGAGAGGGTGAATGTCTCCCTTTGCCTCCTGGGAAAAGTCTCCCTGTCTCGGTGGACTTGCTCTATGTCTTTCTGCCATTGATGAAGTCCACGATGCTTTGGTCCAAAGATTGATCTGTTAGTTATTATTTAATTCTCTAATTCAGAGGTGTCCAACTCATGGCCCAGAATGACTATGAATATGGGCCAACACAAAATCATAAATTTACTTAAAACCTTTTTATTGCTCATCAGTTTTCATTAGTGTTTGCATAGTTAATGGGTGGACCAAAACAATTCTTCTTCTTCCATTGTGGCCCAGAGACACCAAAAAGATGGCATCATTTGGCAACATTCTTCAGGTACATGCTCGAGGAAATTCTGCTAGTGAAAAGCACCCTCTTGTAAAATATCAGAATTAGGAAGCCCAACCACTATTTTTACTAATTAGCTATGCCTACAAGATTGTGCTGAGATACACAGAAACTATGAAATTCAAACTTCAGCTGATTAGGATCCAAGTGTCCTTTAAAACAAGAAAAGGAAAAAAAAAAGCAGGCATATACCAGCAGTTAGAATAAAAAGCACAGCTTGCTCAACTGCAAAATAGATTTCACTAGTAATCATGAAAATGCATTTACATTTTTAAGCCAATATAGTACAACATGTATCTTGAAAAGTGACTTTTAAAAGCATATTGCTAAACTGCATTGTGCTGTTAAATAAGCATTTGTACACCAACACTGTGTCAAGGAACTATAAGAGTGTAAAATCAGTTAATGAGGCTTCAAAAAGAATTGACCTGGGAATACTGTAGGAAAGCAAAGAAAACAAGCTGTTTTTCATCTACTTAAGCAATTCAGTGGCTGCATCTTGATTACCAAGCCAAAGTTAGTACAGCATTTCTCTAAAATCTGATTAGCCTGAAGCTCTTTCAGTAAAAAACATGGAATATCTTTTCATTGTTGCTATCGAAATTGTATGGGACAGCTAATAATAGAAATTCCACTCTGCATTTTAATGAAAACTGTGACCTTGGTTTATAAAACTAAAATAAAAATTAGAAGAACAAGATACCAATCTGATTTCTTTTAGTGAAAGCCAGAGATTGTACTAAAATACATTGGGTACCTACCTGTTCACAGCTAGAGGGTGAGAAATCTACTCATGGCAACACTTTTTTCTCAAGGTTTGTGAGTTTATTTGGTTGGTTGTTTGGGGGCCTGCTGACCTCATCATTCTAAGGTGAGAAATCATCTACTCATAGCCACTTTTAATCTTAATGTTTATTTGCCTGTTTTGTAACTTTTCTATCTCATGCCCTAAACTCTCACCTTTTGGGTTCTCTAAACAAATTTTTGCCAGTGTTCTATCATTCCTTTCCTAGGAGTTGGAGAATTAAGGATATTACATCAGCCAGTAATATACCTGAGCAGTTTCCCATAAGAAGACACACAAAAATATATTTCATAGATTTATAAAGTCTCAGAAATAAAAGGAACTTTAAGATTATTTAAGTCTCCAATATGACTATATGACTCTGGTTACAGAAAATTCTAGAAAAGGCTAATCTAAATTACAGTGACAGGAATTAGGTCACTAGTTGCCTAGGTCCAGGGGTGAGGAAGTGAAGTAACTTCACCAGGGCATGAGGAGATTTTGGGGTGAATTAAAATGTTCTATATATTGATTATGATTGAGGTTACATGAAAGGATCCATTTGTCAAAATTCATTAAACTCTACACTTAAAATAGGCACATTTTATCATATAAATTATACCTTGTTAAAGTTGATTTTTATTAAGAAAAAGTATTAGAAAACCAGTGAGACAGCTTGTAAACCTCCTACCCACATGGAGGGTAAAAAAGGTCAAGAGTGAAGATAGCTCTATGAAAAAAAAAAGGTTTAAAAAATACTGTTTGGTGCTGTGTACCCCAACCTTCCTAAAAACTGAGGGAAGGTGCCTCTTTCCTTTCCTTAAATCTAGTGAAAGAGTTTCAGCAGGACTGCTCAAAAAGTCCTAATCGCTGATTTTTGGAGTGGGAGAGAGGCTGAATTTTGCCTGTCTTACACTTGAGAAATCGAAGGCCAGAAACTTTGATGGCAGAGAAAAATGAGACAGCAATTTGGTGGCTTATCCTGCCCACCTAGAAGGCATCAGAACAAAAGGTTCCAGAGAGTCTTCTGGGAGCCACGTGCAAGACAATACTAAAGTGGGGTCACTTTAGGTTTTGTCTAAGAGGGTGGGCTGGAAAGATAATGGGTCCTCAGCAGAAAGCTAAATGTAAATGATTGAATTCTCAGGGGCTGAAGGAGAAGCTATAAGATATGAGGTACAATAAAAAGGGACATTCTCTTGTCAAGGCAACTCTAGATAAGGGGTCTCCAGAGTCCTATGAATAGTCTCTGAAGAAGCTACACACACCGTATTTTGCTGTGTTAATGTGCACTTTTTTGCCCAAATTTCTGTGGGAAAAATAAGGATGCACATTATACATGGGTAGTACTAATTCCATATCTCCATAAATATTTTAACTCTTTTATGTATGCTTATGCATTAAAAATGTAACTCTAGAAAGCAACAATGATTTCCATAGGCAAAACAATACCCTGGAATACGATCATTGGTTTTGTTTCTAAATATAAATAAATAAATAATTTGAATTTAAAAATTAAAATGAAAGATTTTTTTTCCCTGAAAGTTGGGGCCAAAAATATGGTGTGCATTACACACAGCAAAATACAGTAGGTCCCACAGCGGAGCGAGTGGGTACTTAAGCATCCATCAAGCTCAGAGAGAACCAAGGCAGTTTGTGTAGCGCCAGAGGAGAAAAAACTTCCCTGCCCTGTTTTACACCCTCTCTCCACCCTCCAAATCCACTGCAATCCCGAAGCAGTCAGAAATCACGGTTAGCAGGAAAGGAGGGGAAAGTAAACACACAAGGCCTGAACAGAGAGAGGCAACTGTCAATATATTGCCTTTCTAACTACACGAAGCAAGCTCATAACAAGTTTGAGCTCAGGATAGAAGTTTTCACTTTTAAGTCAAGTTTGAAGTTTTGACAATCATATGGGATTAGGCGATTTAGTGTCTTGACCAGTACACTCTGTATTACATATTTAAAAAAACAGAAAATGTGAGCATCTTCCTGACTTTGGACAGTTGCAAGAAAAGAAATATTTCCATTGAATAAATTTTAAAAAGGTAAAGAAAACAAAAGTAAAACTGCTGCTATAGACGAAATGTGTCCCCACTAAATTCATATGCTGGAAACTAACACCCAATGTGATGGCATCGAAAACTGGGGCCTTCAGGGCATGATTAGGTCATGACAGTGGAGGCCTCATGAATAGACGTTGTGCCCTTATAAGAAAGACTCCTGAGAGATTCCTTGCTACTCCACCCCCCACCCCAGTGCAGAGGTAGTGAAAAGAGCCATCTGTGAACCAGGAAGCCAGCTCTTACCAGACCCCAAACCTGCTGGCACTTTGACCTTGATTTTCCAGTCTCCAGCACCATGAGAAATTAATTTCTGTTACTTTTAAGCTACTCTATGGTATTCTGTTACAGCAGCCCGAGCAGACTGAAGCAATTTCTAGTTTGTAATTTGTGCATATTGATAATAATAGTTACACTAATTAGTAGACACCATGGTGAGCAGGACCTGGGTTAGGGAGAGCCACCACACAACAGAGTTCTATGAGGGACTATGCACAGGGACATGGCATGGACAATGCAGTGGCCCTGGTGCCAGGAGCTTTGCAGGGAGGCTCTCTCAACAGTCTGTGAGGGGAGTAAAAACTTAAATACTCTTCGCAAAAACATGTACATGCATTTCAATTCCATGTTTGCAAGAAGGTTAATGAATTTCAAGAATTAAAGCCCTTCCCATAAATTTGAGCAAGGTTTTAGGAGACTATTCTGTGTGGTGTGGGCCCAGCTCCCAATGGGAAGTGAGGTCCGATGCACAGGACCCACACGCACGGATAGGTTCTCCCGTGGGGAATCAGGCCTGCATTGTACCTAGGCCGCTTTGAGACTTGCTTTTACTCCCTCACTCTGAATTGAGGCAGCAAATGTTTACTGCGTATCTTTAAAGTACCTTCTTAAAGTCTGTGCTAAACCTCCCCAGTAAGGAGTGTAGCCGGTCCGACCACTTTTCCCCTTGGTCTATAATGTCCTTCTCTTTGAAGTAATTAGCAACATTCTTTCCTTTGTTTCCTTTGTTTTCCTTTGTTTTCTGTAAGATAACCACCTAAAGCAAACCTGTGCATAGTAAATGAGGACCGTCCTCAACATATTGTGCCCAGAAAACTAATAAAAGCCTATCAAGGCAAGGGTCGGCGTGCTCTCCCCTTGAGAGTGTGGCCGTGCCAACCCCTTTCCTCCACAGGACTTGGCAGTCTGAGTGAATTTGTCTCATCTCATCCATAACGCAGCAGACCCCATGAGCAGACCCCACGGTCTGCATCAAAGGTAAATAACATAGTCATGATAATGTATAGTTGCTATGGTTACAAACACTTAAAATTTTATTTGTTTTATATATTGTGATAACAAAGAAGTGTTCTGAAGTCAAAAAATTGAGAAAAACACACACAGCTTGACCCTTATTTAATCTTTTATAAGTTCAAGGCTAAGCATTGTGTCTCCAATCTCTCAGATGAGTGTTCCGTCAAATATTTTAATCTGGTCACTTTTACTTTCTGAAAGTCAAGAGGCTTTTGCCTTCTGCACATAATATTCAGTAACTTGTTGAATAAAGCAATGAGTGAATCAGTCTGATCAGTCAGATGGTACCCAGCTCTAATGCCACTATTGATCTGAGATTTTCTAGCTCCGAATGCTATTTATTCGACTCTCATTGAGTGGTACTGCTAAGTCTGAGTATATGAATAGATAAAATACTACACTTGCCAATCATTGACCATCAACGTTTTTACAGATGGCATTCTTATGTGTTAAAAAAAATCCATTCTAATTTTGCCAAATAAAAATAAACACATACAAACGTTTAGCAATATAGACTTATTCATTTAACAACCATTTATTGAATATCCATTCACATCTATTTGCTCAACATACGCTGGCTTCAGCCAGAAGTGGAACGAATTGTCGACGTAAGTGACCAAACGAGCCTCCCTCCAGTAGAAGAGCTTTCGGTGTGGGTTTATGAAAACCACCCGGCCCGGTTTTTCTTCCCCTTTGGCCAAGCCCAAGCTCCCTGCTGATGAAGTCAGTCTCTTCTCAGGCAGCCTCTTCTCTGCTTGGCCATAATGTGCCTCTAGAAGTTCCCTGTGATATAAGCTTTCAGGTCAAAGTCCAGAGGCAACGTTTGAACCTGCTTCTCTAATAATTTTTTTTTTAATTCCAGAATTTAGTGTCTATGTCTACAGGGTTAACAATACCATTCCCCTGTTCAATGAGAATTTGACCTCTGGTCAACTGTCTAGCCCTCTTCCCCTAGAAATGTGGTAAGACTCACATGTGGTGACTGTACTGCTGAACAACATGTCTTATAATAAAAATGATCCTCAATTAGTAAACTGGACCAGGACTGGGAGGAACTATAAATCAGCTTAATAGGTGATGCACTTGCCATGCTTTGGGTTCCCCTGAGTTCAGTAACTCCTGTAACTGAGATTTCCCTTGCAGAAACCCTGGAATCTAAGCCTGTGGGTTTGTTACAAAAGACATTGGCTTTTATGGGGCATGTCTTTCTCACCTGTGCAGCACAGCCCTTGTTTCCTTGCACCTGAGCTGTTTCATTGTGCTGGGCTGCTGCAAAAACTCCTGCAGATGAAGACAGTGCCACAGGCAAGTTGCATTTCTTCTCCTAAAGTTATCCGAATAAACTAGTATCGGGTAACACATAGAAGAGAGTTTGAGGGTCTAGCAAACTAGAAGACCCCTTGGTAGATGTCGCAGTGCCCACCTCTGAGCCCATAAAAGGAACGAGGACAGAAACGGCTGACTGGAATAACCTGCGGTTACACGGGCTCTCCCTGGAACAGGGGTGTGTTGAGCTGCGTCACTACAAGTGCACAGAGATCAGGGCAGGAGTGGTTTCCCGGGAGCTCTTTACCACAAACAATCAAATGCCCAGCCGCCAAAATAGTAAATATTTACTGTGCAATTGACTCCTTCCTACACACTGTATCGAAGCACACAGGATTCAAACTCTTGCCTTAGCCAAATGACAAATAATTGTATATCAGGAACCTATGAGTATGCCTGCAAATAAAAAAATTATACATATTAAATTTTCAAATGCATTTAATAAAACTCTAGAATAGGTAACTGACAGTAGCTCTTTATAAATGGTCATCTACAACTAAAGTTTAGCCTACTTATTTGGGGGCCCCATCAAAGGGTTCCTCAATTACCCAAATCCCCTGGTATCTTTGTTAACATGTTCAATCGCTGTCCTTACAAACTGTCTAAAGAAAAAAACTGAAGTTAATTTACATTCAAGAGGCAGTTAAACACGGTTGAAAGCAAAGACTCTAAATGAAGAACACGTAGGTTTGAAGACGACTGCTTCAAACTATTTGGTGATTTTGTGCAAAGTTAAGTTAAATCTGTTTCTCCGTCTGTGTGTATGGAAAACACGGATAACACCTACCTAACTGGATTGTTTTGAGAAGTAAATGAGTCAAACTACGAGTGAAACATAACGGTGCCTGGCACAAAGGAAGAAGCAGCAATCATCTAATATCATCATCATCGACCCAGAATTTAAAAGTCCGATATATAAAAAATCTCAACTTGACATTTTTTTCTTACGTGTAATCACCCTCATAAAGTAATAAAGTTTGGTGACTTTCGGGAAAATAGGCATCTAGTAAGAGAGAAAGCTTTATTGAATCAAGTTTGAAAAGTGATTAAGTTGTAACAGGATACATAGAAATGTGATTCTAAAGAATGTCAATTACTTATGCATATATTCCTATGCTCTGAAAATTAGGGGGTTGGCAGGAGTCTCAGGGATTAATCCCTGGTAAATACATCAAGGTTCTAGTGAACAAGTCTGAAAATATGAGCCAAGAATGAACCTGGGTTACACAGGATAAGTTCCATGTTCTTTTGGGAAACAACACTGCAGGGCTCATCGTGGGCTAAGCACTGTCCTTGAAAAGCTTGCAGCCTAGTGGGCGAGAAAGACTCATAAATAAGTAAAAGCACTGCAACGTGCTAAGTGCTGCGTAGGGGCATGCACTGGGTGTTCGCTTCACACAGAGGAGGGGGTGAAAACCCGAGGTGCCTTTTAGATTCAATTCACTCCTTTCCACTTTAGTAGCTCCTCTGCGCCTATCTGTAAGAGCACAAAATAGTAAAATAACAGCCCTTCCCACTGCTCAGACAGGCCCATGTGAGCATCCGTAAGTTAATGTACATTAAATCACTGAGCTTTTCTGCAAAAAAAGTTACTGTAGCAAATCCCTGGAGACTGTCACTGAGCAGACTGTGGCTTCCTGCAATCTTCTTTCGTCTTTGTCAAAGGAAACTGTTAGAGCACACACGTGGCATTGCTATTGTTGCAGAAGCCTAAAGAAGGTGGATACCACCCAGATACATAATAGCCCACAAAATGAGAACGTATAATCTATTCTGAAGGGGGCGGGGAGAGAGAGAGAACAAGAGAAAGAGACTGACTTTCCAATTTTTTTTCTATTGCCAGTATGAAGACAAAAGATTTCTGTAAGGTTGTCGTGTTTCTAAAAAAGAGGAAAATAGGGGATAGGGATAAGAATACAAAAGAATTTTAGAACTGAAAGTGAATTTAAAGGTTATCAATTCTACCTTTATTTCATGAACACATACAGAAAGTAAACAGTTCTCCTTAATTAATGGAGGAACCACGCATAGAAACCAAGTCCAAAACTCTCTCCACTATAGGAAGCAACACCCACAATTATTTTAAGGTTTCCCATTGTGTTGATAGTATTCAAGTTTCCATGGTTCAGATTCAAAAGTTAAAGAGGTTTTTGTGTCCAAGACTAGGAATATACCATTTTCAACATTGCTTCTACAGAAAAAAAAATATTACTTCTACATTTCAAGAAAGCTCACTAACAAATAAAACTTCCCAAATGCAAACCATTTTTTAATTCCTTTCTTGTGTGTTAGCTGGTGGTCCTTATGTTCCCTCTGGCTGGTGACCTCCTACCCCACCTTGTTTTTGTCCCAGTTTGACACAGTGTCTACTTTATTACCTCTTAATTTTGCTCAGTAGTTACTCTGAATGTAAATATTAGAAGCCTACTAGGTAGTATCAGCATAAGTTTGACATTGAATAAGAACTGTCCTGAGAGAGAGACATTATAAAGAATGTCAAAATGTTTATACATTGTACAATTTCAGGTTTTCCTCCTAAAACCATCATATTCTACATTTTCACCAATTGACATAAAACTTCACACTTTTTCTCTTTGAAACAAAAGTGCTTAAGTGTTCTAAGTTTCATGACGGTTCACCCCACTAAAAAGGCTGAAGGATTCAACTGTTAGACAGGCATGGCTTGAAAGGCCTCATAAACTAAAGCTATCATCAGAGTAGTCACTGTCATATTTTCTTCACCCACCTTAATGGCAAACGCTTCTGATACTCAGCAATGTGTTTAGCTGTCTAATGGAAAATAACAAAATGAAAAACAGGAAAATTTGGAAGTCACCTTGCAAAATCACTTTCCTGAACTTGGACTGAAATTCAGTAAACGTAACCATAGTATAGATCCATCAAGTATGTTATTTTGGGCTCTATTTTTAATCTACCTTCAAGAAAGGATTAATTGTTTTCACTTTAGTAAACTTAAAACACTTTTGGTCCATTACCCAGGCAGAGGTAAGACAGAAAACTGCCTCTTATATTCACTGCTGGCATTATAATAGACATTTTATTGTGCCCATTACCTGGGGCCTATTCCCGTTTTCATTGCTGTGATGCTTACCACCTCCTCCGAATATTTTACAAGAAGTCTGAACTGCAGCGAGGGACTAAAGCTGCTGAAATTGGAAATCATCATTTTTAATGCTTTCATCAACAAGGCCATTCAATTTTCTCCACATTCGTTTGAAGGCTTGGCACCAGAACGAGGGAGCGTGGTGGCTAATCCAGAGTGGAAAGTATTTTCAAAAAGTTTAACAGAAGGAACAGGGACAAAGGCACAGAGGACACGGTGAGAAAGTGGTCAGGGTTCAGCCTGAGAAGGGAAGCAGGTAAAGCCAGAAAGGAAAGAGGAAACTCCGAACAAGGCTGGCTGACGGGAGGGAAGCCCTGATAAAGCTTCAGAAGGTGACGTCTCAGTGAGGAGGAAAGACAGGGAGAGGTGATTGGTCAGGTTGACATGTCAGAGTTTTATTTCACAGGAAGAGCACTTCCAGATGAGGGCAAAGTCAAGTGGGGACTTGGGAGAAGGCGGAGATAAAACAAAAGGGAGGGGAAAGTCACCAACCTCCACAGGTCGTGGAAACGTAAAGCTGTGTTAGATCATGATTGTTGGGAGACAATTCTCCATGGGTCCCTCACATTTCTGCCTACACAGTGAGTTATGCACTAACTGCTGTTAATCCTGGACAGTCTTTTGGAGGATTTTTATACAATGAACAGCCTCAAGAGGTAGAGAGAGTGTCTCCCGCTGGAGCAGACCACAGACGGGTGAGCTGTCCTATCGTCTGGCTCCCTTCACTATGGGAATTAGGGAAAATGCTAACACTCTGGCTAGTGTTAGTACTGTGAGTAATGAACAGTCCTTATTTCTGACTCAGTGGTTTCATGTCTTCCACCAGCGGCCAGGAAGCTTGTCAGCTTATAATACACGCAGGGTAAAATCTCAAAGCCTTCGTATTCCTAAAAGTTTCAACAATGAGGATGGATTTTTGGAAGAAAAATGAGGGAACTTAACAAAATATGATGGAAGTCTGTGGAAATTAGTAGTAAACATGTTAACCAAACTGTATGGTCTATGGACAGTTAATATTCCTCCAGTGCATTGCTTAGTAAAGGGGAAAAAATGGGACCGTTCGTCGACAGCTGCCTGAGCCACGCCCTGGCTGCTGCTAACTCTCCTTCGGGAATAATGACTTTCTTGCCAATTGACCAGTCTGAATTTTGTCCCCACTGTCATCAAAATTTACCTTGGTTTCCTAGGGAAATGGAATCTTTGATAATGGACAGAAAACATGCTGGGTGACATCCCTGAAAAGGTGATCTGGAAAAAAGGAACTTGGTGCTTTGCTCTTAATACAAGCTAAAGTACAAGCAGCATATATAGGATTGTCTTACCAACAATCTCCACTCATTCCTAGAACACGTTGGCTTCTGATGAAACATCCCGTTCATACACCACTCTATCAGTCACTAATCCGTGACTGTGACCAGTCCCTTCAATTTGTCTAATAAGGCATTTAATTAAGGATACTATCAGCAGAACTCCAAGCAGTACTGATCTTGACCTTGGCCCCTCCTCAGGGTCCCAGACCCAGTCAACTAAAGAAATCTGATAAACCATGAGAGTCTCCCTTAGAAAGCTAGGCAGATTTTTCTTTAAATCCCTGTATTGATATTTCTGTTTGCCCCAAGGCATTAATCCATGTTACAGCCAGATGTATTAGTGTTTAACCAGACTCTGCTTTGGCCCACAAGGAAGAGGTTAAGGACAATTTTGTCATCCAAAACAACCCAGACCACTGAGTTCAAGCTGGCCAAAATGCTTTCCAGAGTCACAGGAGTGGTGTTGTTGAACCCTTCAGCTAATGCCAGAGGCTTTTCTAATGGTAACTCAAGTTACCAGGGAAAACCGCCCACAAGGCACATGTAAATCATTCATTCCTCCACAAAGCTCACCAGCGTAACCAATGGTAGTTTCAATTAAGAGAGACATCCACAGCTGTCTGAGGGCTACACAGTTCACCGGTGTTTCCTCAAACACTTCCAGGTTTCTACCAGCACCCTTGAGAAGCATGTCACTTTGTTTGAGGACATCACAATGTAATCAAACGGTATGTACTCTTATGTAAAGTTTCTTTCACTCAGCATAATATTTTTGAGATTTATTCACATTGTCACATAACAATGAGTTGGTCCCTTTTATTGTTAAGTAGTATCCCATTGTATTGCTGTTCTTCAGTTTGTTTACCTATGCTTTTTCCAATGTATGATGTTATGAATGTAGCTGCTATAAAGATGTCTATAAAGTCTTTTTGTGGACATTGTTTTTTATTTCTCCTGGGTAGATACCTAAGGGTAAGAACTGCCACATCATAGGGCAGGTATATATTTAGTTTTAAAAGGAAGTGTCAGGCTTTTTTTCCAAAGTAGCTGTACCTTGTCCACTCCCACCAACACGTATAAAAGTTCTGGTTACTCCCCACCCTTACTGACATTCAGTATTGTCAGTCTTCTTAGTTTGTATCGATTCTGGTAATTGTCTTACTATCTCATTAGCATTTTTATCTTAACGTTTCTTTCTTTCAACCATCAGAATTTAGCGAATTTTTTAACTAATGCAAAAGCATTGCATACATATATAAGCCCTTTCCACGAACACCACAGTCCCAAGTGGCATTGGGTTCTAGAAGCAGGTTAACAGACACGGAACACCTGGAATCTGGGCTGTTCGAATCTTAGCTTTTTCACTGAGTCACTTGGGGATCTTTGTTATAGCACATTATAAAACCCTCTGATTCTCAGATTCCTGATAAAGTTGTAGGAAAAAATATCTTAAAACTATGTAAAACATTAGGCATAGAATTACAGTTAAGATATATTATTTGGGATGACGCAGCCTGAGCCCATTAGCAAATTATACTTAACTTTTCCAAGTATCTGTTTCTTCACCGACCAAACCGGAAAACAAGCCCATCCATAGAGACTGTTGGGCATGGCATCAGGAACATGTAAGAGTAACCAACACTTTAGAAAACTTACTATGTACTATGTTTAACAACTTACACAGATCATTTCATTCAAATCTCAGCATAAATTCCATAAATTCATGAGGCAGGTACATTACCATCTTTGTTTACCAAAGGCTTTGAAAGGCCTTGTAACTTGTTTTAGTATTCAGAGCAAGTAGCCAGACTCTAGAGGCTGTGTACACACTTTCTCCACAAAAAATGAAAACTGAAAGCAAGTTTTGTTCATTATTTATTGTGTTGTTAGCTTCTATCTCCCTCCATTACCCATTTTTTCTTAATACATTTCAAGAAGATAAAAGGGTTTTTAATACAAAGACTGATTCCTTGCAAGAAAATGTAATCTAATTTAAATATAACTTGTACATATATGTATATTTCTGCATATACAAGGTCTGTCTGGAAAAAAACCCAGCCATTGTTAATACAATGAGAACAGTTTGTGAGACATTATTGTAACCCAGCAGCCAAGGAGAGTGGACTGGCATACACATGTGTAAAAAATGACGTCACTCTACTAGTCAATGGGAGCAGCAGACACCATCGTTGGATATAAAATTGCTACAGGAGTAGAGCAAGGAACCTGCATCAGATTTTGTGTTAAGCCTGAACGTTCCTCTGTGGAAACTATTCAAATGATTCAGAAGGTCATAGCTATGGGCAACTGGTGATGGGCAGCTACATCATGACAACACCCTTGCTCATGCATCACATCTCAGGAAGAAGTTTTCAGAGAAATGTCAAATCATCCAGGTGACTCAGCCCCCTACAGCCCAGATTTGTCACCCTGCAACTTCTGGCTTACTGAAATCACCTTTGAAAGGGAAGAGATTTCAGACTGTCAATGAAATTCAGGAAAATACCATGGGGCAGCTGATGGCAATTGGGAGAAGTATGTGAGGTGCCAAGGTGGCTACTTTGAAGGGAACTGAGGCGTCATTGTCCTGTGTACAGTGTTTCTTGTATCTTGTGTCTTCTTCAATAAATGTCTTTATTTTTCATATTATATGGCTGGATACCTTTTGAACAGACCTCATATGTGTGTATACATATAAATTACATATATTATATATATTAAAATCTTATCTTTTCTCACAAGATAGGAGGTTATAAACTGTTTTCCCTCTAGTAAAAAATAACATATTTTTGTGCTAGTAAACAATGGCACATGTTTTTGAGATAACTTACTCAAATTGTGTTCAACCCTTGTGTTAAACAAACTTCTAACAGTACCTCTGCCCTAATAGATCTGCCAACAAACACATAGCAAAAAATACTGTCGGTAAGATTCACTGGTGAAGTAAAGGGTGCAGTTGGCTGAGGGCTTGTGATAACTTGGCTGGTGGGTACCAGCAGTAGGCTCGTGGTGTGGTCACCATATAATTTCATGGACCTGGAAATGGGAGCTTCTTCTTCCAAAACTGAGTTCTTCAGCCTTCCTTTTGGAGATACATACAGACAGACCATCAGTAGCTCCTCTCCCATTCCCATCATTACTGGACAAGCATGTCACTCCTACCAGGAGGTACCATCTACCATGTACACTTATCAACGGAACTTCTCTTTATAGCCCATCAAATTAATCACCAAATATCATCTAAGCAAGAATGACACAAGGGACAAAGCACACAATTTACCACAGGGCATAGTCACCTAATCCCTTAAGAAAGAATTGCAGTTCTTGTTCTGTAATCCAACAGAATGGTCTACAAACCATTTAAGCTCCGTCACTCACTAATGATTACAGAGAGTGCCATACACAAAATAAGCTCTCATATTAAAAAGGCTTGGAAGTTATCTCTCAACTATCTTCATGCTTTTTGATGAAGAGAACAATCACATGAAACATCGATCAATGTCTGAAGCCAAATGAAAGAACCTGAAATAACCATTTATAAATGAATTAATCAAACTGGCTGGAAATGAAGAAGTAACTTATTTAAAGTTCCAAGGTTGTTACCTATGAGTGTCTGATCATACTGTGGCCAATGATATGAAAGGGTTCATAGAGTGTATATCAATATAGAAATGAAGATGTCACTCCAAGGTTAGCCCTATTTGAATTTATTGATGATAGTCCTCAGTGTGCAAGGCTAAAGTTGTTGAATTCTTTAAAAATCATGATGAGTGGGGAAATCTAATAAAATGAGAAAAGAAGAGGAGCTGCTAACAAATTGTGTCCCTTGTCTTCTGAAAAAAAGAAATCATCCCAATATTTAAAGAATATTAGAAACATCTCTGCTGAACTGAAGCAACAGTTTGGGAAAGCACACATCCACGATTGAAGTTCTGCCCAAAACACACATGGAAAGCCATCTAGGCATAAATCACAGTTGGTGACCCCTAGGACCACTTGCCTTCAAACTTTCAATAGACTTGTGCTCTAAAGTTAACAGGCAAGGTGTGTCATGGTTTATTCAAAATAATTCTTCTGAGCCCTGGCTGGCATAGCTCAGTGGATTGAGCGCAGACCTGAGAGCCAAACAATCATGGTTCAATTCCCATTCAGGGCACATGCCTGGGTTGCAGGCCAGTGCCCAGCAGGGGACACACGAGAGGCAACCATACATTGATATTTCTCTCCCTCTCTCCTTCCCTTCCCCTCTAAAGATAAATAAATAAAATCTTTAAAAAATAATAATAATTCTTCTGTTTCCCATTGAGATATTAGCACACTTCCCCCAAGAGAGAGTGTCAATGTCTAGGGTTAGGTATAAACGTCCTTTTTACTTTTTTTAAAGAACATGTTCTATGCTGTAGATGTGCATCTACATCCACACTGAGCAAATATGCCAACATTTATCGATAAGACATTTTCTGAAGAATTTGTCTGCAAGTATTCTTATATTACTCAGAAGCTCTGGACAAATCTGAATGTTCTCCATTGATTAGGGAAGGATATTATACAGTGTCTCTGTACATTTTCATTTTTAATGGGAGGCTCAGATAAAAAATTAAATTATTTCAGGAAAAATGGAGTATGTTTCATTAGGTGAGAGGCAGTTCAGGCTGCAAAAAGATGCCACTTGGCTCTGGACTCACATTTGGGTTTGGATTCTGCTAAGCTGCATGACTTTGGATAAGTTAAATAACATTCCTATGCCTCAGTTTCCTCATCTGTCAAGTGAGAACAAGTAACTTCTTTGATTAACTGTGAAGATTGATGAGATAATTATAAAGCAGAATAGTGTCTGACACATAGAATATATTTAATAAATCTTAGCTAGTGTTATTGTTATTATCATCATCACCATTAGTATTGTTATTTTGGAAAGGAAAGGGAAGAACTTTGTCATGAAAATAAAATCTGCCACTAGACAGAGGCCTTAAAGAGACATAGGACTTATGCCAAGAGACTCTTGAGGCCATTTCTGGTCCTTGAAAAACAACAGAAACCTGAAAATTGTACTACAATTTTCTTTCTATTATGAAGTTTATCAAACTTTAACATGCAGTAGAATTACCTTGGCATATTGCTGAGTTGAAGGTTCTGATTCAGTAGGTCTGGGTGGAGCCTGAGATTATGTAAGTCTAATGATCTCCTCGACCAATACTATTAGACCACACTTGGAATAACATGGTTCTGTAATGCAAGTTCTCTCCTCTCTCCTTTGCATCTCATCACATGGCTAGTAAGTGATGAGACTTGAATCCAGGTCTTCTCTCTCTAGGCTGGCAGGTCTCTGATGTATGGCAAAATGACCCAGGATGTCTACTGTTTTCTTATGCTTTTCTAAATGCCATGTTCTGGTTGAGAACTGCTCAAAATTTTCTTTCTCTCTTACACCATTAAAAATGTGTCTTGAAGTTTCCAAGTTTAACCACTAGACTATACTTCCTCCTAAAGAAACTACTTTTGAAAATAAGTTATGGCACAGAAAGTATCCAACACTCTCAGAGCAACAGAATTGGGTTTTTGGTTTTCAGTTAAATGGCACAGCTATTTCCACATTTCCTTGCCTTCTGTGCTAAACTTGAATACAGATACAGTGATCCCTCACCTATCACAGGAGTTATGTTCCAGAGGCCCCTGTGATAGGTGAAAATCCACGAAGTAGCAGCATTATATTTATTTTATAATTTACACATATTTTAAGGCTTTATAAACCCTTCCAACACTCTTAGAAACACTTCATATGCTCTTAAACACTTTCTACACTCTTAAACCTACGTAATTTTAACAACATATAAAATTCTATATGGGTACTCACCAGTGAAGTATATACTCATCCACTTACTGTCCACAGTAAGTGGACCGCGATATAGCAAGGGACAACTGTATACAATTATCATGCCAGTTTTTCTTTAATTATTTTAATGAAGAATAGAAAAGAGGTCTTGTCAATGTGACAGTATAATACTTAGAACAGTGTAAATATTGATGTAAGATATTAATGAAGAGTCTAATGTAAGTCACAAAATTAGGTGACTTACTAAGAGACAGTGCAGCTTAGTGGTTGAGATTACAAACTACAGAGCAAGACATCCTGGGTTCAAATTTTAGCTTTACTACTGTCTTAGTCCATTCCAGCTGCTACCCCAAAATATCACAGGCTGGGTAGCTTAGAAACCACAGAAATGTATTGCTCACAGTTCTGGAGACTGGAAGTCCAAGATCAAGGTGCCAGCACGATCGGATGAGGGTCCTCTTTCAGGTCACAGACTTCTCCTGTGTCCTCACATGGCACAAGGGGCTAGGGAGTCCTGTGTGATTTGTTTTATAAGAGCACAAACCCCACTCATGCAGATGCTACCCTCATTACCTAATCACCTGCCAAAGGCCCCACCTACCAATTCCATCACCTTTGGAGGTTAGGATTTCAACATATGGATTTGGAGGGACGCGAACATCTATATCATACATAGCAACTTCCCACTATATCTACGACAATGGTCAAGCTCTCTCACTTCTCTGTGCCTCTATTTCCCATTCTGTAAACTGAAGGTACAAATAGTACCTAGCTTTCAGAGTTGTCATAAGGATTAAATCAGTGAATCAATTAATGTGCACAAAGTGCACGGTATACTATCTGACAAAGTATAAGTGCTAAATTAGTTCTTGATTATTTTTTTAATTATGACAGTGTTTCAGAAAACAGCACCTATTTAGTGTTAGTATTCAATAGGACATAAACCTATATCCATTAATGTTATATACCTTACTCATTGTAAACTTTACCATTTTCTATCTTAAGTCTTTTATTTTACTTTTCCCGACATCGCAGTAGCCTACTTTCCTGTGTTTTCCCTTCCCTTCCAGATTTTCAAGTTACGATGCTTTTGAACTAAAAGTCTCAGCTCATGCAGTCTCATCGGGACAAAGGTTTCATCAAATAGAAGGCAAAGAAATTGCTCACTGTTCCAGTTTCTTAATAATACTGAATACAGTCAAGGGCTTTAACTGTGCTTCATGAACAAGCTTTTAAGAGCTCAACAAAGTACAATGAGTCATTTTATAAATGCATAGTAAGCTCTTCAAAGGTTCAGGTGTATCACCAAGAAAGCCTCACCAGACTTGAAGCTCCACAGAAAGAAATACCGAGTTATTCAAACAGGATTGTTTCTTTTTCTCTTCCCAATGTTCGTGAAGATTATTGCCCTTCAATATGTTATTGTAACTAAGAACTTTTTTAAGCAGAAACTCTTGGGAGGTCTAGGGAACATAGGAAAGACAGAACCATTCTGCTTCACTACATTCATATACAAAGTTACAGAGGCCTCCAAACATCTGTAAAAGCTGTACGACTTGGCTGTATTATATTGCAGAGGTGCTCCCCTTAAGAAGTTTCACAATTTGTCTTTACATTTTAGTCCTCCAATCTCATCACCACAGAGCTCATATACTTATGACCAACAGGAGGAACATTATCAAAAGCATTAAAAGAGACTGTCTCCCTTCCCCGCTGCCGTCCTGGCCTTGGAAAGCCCGTGAGCCTTCTCACGAGTTTCCAACATCTTGCGGCATCTGGCACCCGGCATGAACAAAAAGCAGTGACGAGAACAACAGAACCTCTACTTGGCATCTCAGAATCCCCAACATTAATTATCCCTCCCATTGCTACCAGCAGACAAGACATGCCAGAATAAGGGAAAGACAAAGACTAAAGATTCCAAGACAGAAAGAAGTACAATTTTTTTTCCAGTACCCTTTTTTAATAGGTAAGAAAATGAGGGAAAAAAAAGTGTCTAATCTGTAAAAACATTTAGATATATTTGACTTCAGAGGCCCTGATATTTAAGAAATTAGCTGCTTATTTAAGCCCTGCTAAACAGTTACCCAGTTTTTATTCAGTTGTTAGAAGTTCTCACTTTTTTTCCATGTTCTGTCAATTTACATTGAAACCCACATGATGACTCCAAGGATTTGGGGGGGAGGCCATTGTTCATTTGTTTGTTTCATAGTTTTGTGTGTTTTGCTTAGGGATAAACAAATCCTAATTGCCTAGAGCACATCCTGGCTCTAATAGACACTTAACAAGGTGAAATAAATAAGTCCTACTCCGGTGTTTGTGGAGATAGCTATTGATGTGACTGACGAATAGTCAAGAATTTGGGGATAAAGTACCGGACATAGTGTAAACATAGGGACTGGAAAATATTCTTCCTAACTCTCAGCAAAACTGTCTCAGAAGCGGCCCCAGGCCACACGGGTGCTGGTGGTTGTTACCAGTAGCAAGTTCTACACTCCATGGCTCACCTCACCTTCCCTTCTGAGATGCTGACTAGCAGCATGTGGCAGCGTATGGGTTCCGGAACCACTCTGGGGTTTGTATCCTGGCAGTACCATTCGTTAACTAAGCAGCCTTAAAAAAAATAATTATTTTCTCTAAGACCCGACTTTCTCATTTGTGATACAGAGACAATGGAGGTACCTAGTTCACAGGAGCATTATGAGGATTATACCAGATAATACAGACAGAGCTCTTAGTGCTTCCATATAGAAAGCTCTTAATGAACTTTAGGTCTAATTAATCTCTGTTCCTCGGGAGCTAGATTAGATGAACCCAAACATTTAACAAGGGCCCCTCTAAATTTGGACCTAGAAATGGGGAAAAGAGTAAGGAAGATTCCCTTTTCATTTTGCTGATGTTTTCTTTATATTTACAAATGATAGCTCAGACAAAAGTTTGATCTCCAAAATATATGATGAACTCACATGATTCCACTCCAGGAAGAAAAACAACCCAATTAAAAAATAAGCAAAGGACCT
>PVKM010024953.1:0-20230 GCA_004027735.1 Carollia perspicillata
TGTTTTCAGAATTTCTGCCTAGGCGTTCACAACTGTTTCCCATGAGCACTACCCAGTGGCCAGTCTGGGAACTAGTGCTTCATCTGTCCTGTAATCTGATTCTGAAAGGCTCAGGAATGCAGCTCAGGGATGATTCCAGGAGTTCCTAAACCAAGGTGTAGTGTCTGTTTTTGAATTGCTTGCTCTTCATGATATCCCTTATACTTTATGGTTTCCCAGGGGTCTTCTTTCAATCCTTAAATCACAAAGCCGAGACTTCATTTACCCTCTTCTGCTCTATACTTCTGTAAATGCACCTGCATTTTGGGCCAAGGGGCAAGAAAAAGGGGAGAGAGAAAAATGATCAGAAGGTTCATACGACTCTCTTGAAAGCAAAGTTCCTCTGTCTAATAGGGGAGGTTTCCCTCTCTGAGAACTTCAGGTACCCGTGGGCTGTCTTGGGGACAAGACAGAGGAGAAAAGAGAAATAATGGAAAACAGGAGATTTCTTCCACTGTCTGTAAGCATTAGCAGAGGTCTTTCCTGATCCCCATGTGAGAACTTGAAGACTTCTTTTCATCCCTCTGTGGGCTAAGACCCACTGCTTGGTTTGAGTCGGCCTTGAGTCCAGGCTGAGATGTCATACGGGGAGCAAAGGAAACACTTATTTTAAATTTTCATCTTTTTCCTCAGTCTGTCTGGTACCCTTTAGTTTTCAGAGTTCTCAAGTAGCTGCTATATTTATTCTATCCAGATTGTATAGCTATATTCAGTGAGGGGAAGAAAAACAAGTATTTTTCTGTAACTTAAATACTTGAAAATTGAAGTATTTACTAACATTGTTGTGCATTGTGCTTTGTGTTAAAATAGAGAAACTTCTATTATTGCGCCATCCAAAAAGTACTTTTAATATTTCTTTATACACATCTAGTCTTCAAAAGAATAGATCATCTACTTTTAGGGAAAATATAATATGCAAATCCAGGGCATGCATATGTATACCACAATCTAAAAGTAGTATAACTGTTCTCACAATATAAAGGTACATTGTATTTTCTGGTAAATACCAGGATAGGTTTTGCTTGCCTGCTTCCTTGTTTAATCTAACCAGAAAATGTAGAACTGAAATTGGAAAAAAAATGTGTCGCAAGACCTCTGATGAATGTTTGTTATTTTGAGATTTGTAATAGAGAATTCTTGACTCAGAAGAGGTCCAGCTCACCCACTGAACTACAGTTACTGTCTGGATTGAGGCACGAAGCTTTAACTCAACAATAATATTCACCAGATGCTTTGAGGTATAAAAAAAAATAAAAGTCATCAAAATCAATGTGAGCCTATTTTTATAGAAAACTGTGCTTCATAAATAGCATTCCTGTCATCTTACAAGTTCAGAACACAGACAATTCTCATTCTAAAGTTTGCTAAGCATCTCTCTCTCTCTCTCTCTCTGCCTACCTACCTCTTCCTCCCCACAAATGTCTTTTCTCCAACTTCCACAAATTAAATATTCTGCTTGCTAAAGTTTTATGCAGGTCAGTACAATAATCTAAGGATAGTGAACCAAAAATCATATTAGAGAAGCCCAGTATATCAAGGGATAAGATGCATTTCTCATTCCTTTCTTTTCTTGCAAGACCATTTGGATATAAAATTTACTCAAAGGACACTTATGAAATCCTTATTTTATACCAGACCCTGACTTGTGGCCTGAAACTCCATTGGAAAATACATATATACATGCATACATACATACATATATAAACAAATGAATGAATTTTTTAATTTTATTTTCCATGACAAGGATTAAAATCAAGATAGAGTTCAAGGTCAGGTGGTTGTAGAGGATAAGGTGTGTAACTTTGTCTGACAAAGCCAGATAACTTGTTTTTGCTAAACGTCATTTGGTGTATTTTACCCCTTGCAGTCATTCAATGTTGATATATACAGAAACCTTCATGGAGGAAGTAATGTCTGACTTAGAACTTGGAAAGACATCTGGATTAGGGGTATTTTCTGCCATGGAAACACTATGTGCAAAGGCAATTATTAAGCATTCATCTAAAACCGTGGGAGGGGGTCAGTAGAGATATTTTTGCATCCTCATTTAGTTTTAAAAACTGGACAGAATTTATTGAATAGGGAGATGCAAGAGCTAGCTCCATTAGCTTATAGGTTATGATAATAGCCCAGGAAATAAATGATCCAAAAATGACTAAACTAAGGTTACCATGCATTATGCTGCAAAGAACTTCAGGTTATTTAAATGAACCTTTAAGATAATTTAAAAATATTTTATGTCTATGTTTAAATCATGTACAATAAATCTTTAGATGTATGAATTATAAAAAAAAGGTTTTTTTTCTTTTTTTAAAATTGTTTTTCAAGATTTTGTTTGTTTATCTTTAGAGGGGAAGGGAAGGAGACAGGGAGAGAAATATCAATGTATGGTTGCCTCTGGTGCGTCCCCTGCTGGGAACTGGCCTGCAACCCAGGCATGTGCCCTGACTGAGAATTGAACTGCGATTGTCTGGTTTGCAGGCCCGCGCTCAATCCATTGAGCTACACCAGCCAGGGCTAAAGTTTTTTTCTACATTTATAATCATTTGGGAGATTTTTAGGCAGATTATATATAAAAATAACAGAAAAGTTATACCGGAGCAAATGACTTTAACCCACTGAGTATCTCTTATTGTGTGTCTCTAGGACAGATAATAACATCCACCTACTTTGGCCCTAGGAATGATGTCAGGGTTGTTTAGCTGAAATTAGTGCTTATACATTTCTGGGATTTGTTTATCAGAGGGGGAAAAGAAAAAAAATCATTTCAATCCAAGTCTTAGAGACCTTTAAGACAGATCCATAAAAATTAAGATGGAGACAATATCCAAAGGGCAGAAGTGGGAAAAAATAAATGAAGGCAGATCTAGTGGTTCAGTTAATACCTTAGAAACAATACAGGCCTTGCTCTGTTTTGTTCCTCTGGTTGGTTTGTTTACAATGGCAAGATCCAAGGCTTGCCCTTTATCTTTACCAACAAGCTACAGGGGATGGGCGTAATTTAGGTTCCTTTAAAGGTGCCAATATTAGGGGGCAGCACTCATTGTTTGTCATGTCAATATAAAGACAAAATACATCATCGATTACAAGTTTGATTCGGCAAAAGCAAGTTAATGTTGGTTGTTGTAATTACAGTTATTCTCATCACCTTAGGAGAAAAGAAACTATTTTTATAACTCTTTTGTAAGGGACACTTTTGAAAGCCCTTAAACAACCAAGCCCTATTTAAAAAAATAAGACAAGTAGGTTCTGGCCAGGGAACTACAGAGTATCATCCCGGTATGCAAAGGTTGTGGTTTCAATTCCTGGTCAGGGCACATGCAAAAATCAGCCAACGAGTGCATAAGTAAGCGGGACAGCACATCCGTGTCTCTCCCTCTCTCTCCCCCTTTCTCTCCCGCTACCTCTCCCCCGCTTCCTCCTTCTCTTTGAAAGTCGATAAAAAGTAAGGCAAATATATTTCACTTCATTCATACTCATTTCTGGTATGTTTTCCAGAAATTGTGTTATTGTATTCATTCAGTTGATCACTTGTATAAGAACGTTCTATTTCTTTGAAACCATGTATTGTTTCTTTTGCAACACCTACACGAGTTTATTAGATTCATTAGCGGCTGGGGAAAAGCAACCGCAACAGCTATAATGTGGAATTTGAAATGGTTTCAGTTTTCAGAGAAAACTGAGAAATCTTTTTTAAGACTTTAAATGTCAACCTTGTGGAAAGGAGGCTCATGATGAATATAAAAATGTGCTTTTGCTTTCTGTCTGCCTGGCAGGGCGCAGGGATACAAGTGAAAAGAGGCTCCAAATCTATTATGACAAATCTGCCCTGTTCATTTACCTCACTAACTAAAATTTGAAGGCACTTCTACTCGAAAAGTCCTCTGTCGTTTGACCAGCTTATTTTTACTGAAAGCTGTTACGACTTTGATGCCAATGTTAATCAGTAGCCAAGGATATGTTTGAACGTGGGTTTTCTGGCCTGATTTGATTGCTGTTCCCTCATCCCAATAATTTATTCCAATGGTGAAAGTACTTACTCACTGAAATCAATAAAGACGACCAATCCTATTCAGTTATTTCCCAGGAAACAATTGCCACCTCTTTCTTTTTTTTTTTTTTAATTTTTATTTTTTTTGCATGATCCCTAGTTTTAATATTTGTACACACAATTTTTTTAAATGTTAGAAGAAAATACCCCCAGCATATTATTGGTACTCTTATCTCTATTGTCTTCTTTTTTTTTTATTTTTATTTTAATTGTTATTCAAGTACAGTTTTCTGTCTTTAACTCCCGTCCCAGTCCACCCCCCAGTGCTCCCCACCTCCCTCCCATTTCCACCCCCCTTAGCTTTTGTCCATGTGTCCTTTATACTTGTTCCTATAACCACCTATTTCTACTTCTGCTGTTCCCACCCCAGAAGCCAAAAAGCCCGACACTCTCTCCTCCAACTTTTAGTGGCAAGAACATGGTCACATGACAGCAAATCAGTGTCTTTGCCCCAAACTTGGCATCTTGCATCGGGAATTCATTGGGCAGTGGGGGCAGCAGCATCCCTTACCTGAGAGGAGAGGCAGGTACAGAAGCGATGACAGAGTCTGCAGTGACCGTGGACCAAGCTTCTCTAGTTTCCTTGCTTTCCTGTGAAGGAGCTAATTTCTTTTTATTAAATATACTTTCCTCTTGAGTTAGCTGGTTGTTTTTTTGCTGTTTACAGACAAACACCTGTTATAAATATCTTATCTCCAAAAGATGAGACAAGATAGCAGTGCAAGTTGCCAAATCTTTCCATCCAGGAAAATATATATTTTCAGTGCCTCGGTGGCAAAAACATGATTAAGATACAGTTCTTGCATTGACTTTCAGAATCTTGTTTCAATCCCAAAGTTGGAGTTTTATGCACATACTCTAGTTGAGATTGATATGCCCAGTATTTATTGATTTTAACTCAGGATTGGCCAGAACTTTAATATCCATGGTGAAATGTGAAATCGTACAAAATATGTGGATACTGAATAATCAGTGTTTATTTAAAAGTATGTGATAGAAATGGGTCAAGTCAAGGAACATATATGAAGGACCCATGGACAAGGACAACGGGGGAGGGGGCTGAATGTGGGAGCGGGGTGGGCAAGGCAGAGGAGAGTATTAGGGGGAAAATGGGGACAACTTTAACTGAACAACAATAAACATTTTTTAAAATACAAATATGTGATAAAAATTCATTCTCGGTTATGCAAAATATGGAAGCATATTGTCATTTGATAGATGACAGTAATGATTTGAATTGTGTCATCATTTTAAAGGAACATTTGACATCACCAACAGGATTATAAACATCCAACTTTTCTGCAAATTTTTTCTTCCATAACAAAAATAAGGAGTGTTTTCTAGGCCAGTGTTGTTAAAGTGATTAACTAATGGGTATTTTAATCTCAGCCAGGGTCTATATAAATGTACATAAAACTCAGAGCTTTGGGACCAAGTAAAAACATCATTGTGTATTTGAACAAAAGTTACTTAATATAATCAATTCTCTAGGACTTAACCCAATTTAGCATTTCTTAAAATATTTTTGGTAAGGCGGGGCCTCTGTGTGTCATGGGAAGAAACTTGCAGAGTATCTGGGAAGTGAGTGTTTCTGCCCAGGCCTGAAAGCTTGAATAAGTCATAGGAAGAGCCAGGGAAAGCTTAGAGTCCCAGGTAAGGGCTAAAAGCGCACGGTATGAAATGACACAAAATACAGATTCCTGTCTAAGGCGCAGGTCCACCAACTTCTGTACATGGCTCACACATGCATTGTATTGTTATCCAAATCTTAGCAGCTTATCTACTTAGCCTCCCTGATTTCTATTCCCCCATGAGGAACGTGGGAATGAAATCGGCATTTCTAATTAATATGCAATTTGTGTGCTGTTTGTGAATATTCAATTAGGTGTTGAATATGGAATGCTTAACCAAATGCTTAACATGCAGTAGATGTTCTGTAGTTGTTGGCTGTTACCAGTACTGGTATTACTCTTTTTATTCTTATCTTCTTTTCTTTTACCTGTTACGAAGTTATTTTCTTCATCTGTAATTTGTTATTTCAAGAAAACAGCCAGAATTTAGACAAGCTAAAATACGATGAATATCTAAGTAGCAAGATGGACTATAATTTTATTTGAGTAAATGCCATTATACCTACTTGGAAGAATTAAAAATGGATCGTAACTCAACCGTCACTATTAAGTGCTCCAATGGACATAAGGGAGTTCACATGAGATAAATTTCTAGAGCTGTCAGTAGTTAACATGATCTGGATTAGTGAATATATTAACAATGATTGCTTCTACCAGAGGACATTAGTCCTGACTGAAAACTATGTGAACAAGAACAGTTAAGAATAAAAATTTCGGGTCGGATATTATAGTGCTCTTGCAAATGTTTTCTCTTGGGTAGCATAGCCTCCAGGAATGAATTAAAATGCAGTATTTTTAAAGAGGAGGAACTGCTGACAAGCTAATGAGTACTAAGTAACATAGAATCGGGGAGGATTTCAGTCTTCTTTTTTAGAAAAATGAAGTGCAGAAGGGAGAAGCCAGAAAGGGGCATGTTGGGTTTCAACATTTATTACACAAAATACCCAAGTGCTCGGGTGGAATTGGATTCCTCATGAAATATTTCTGGAAGGATTTAAAATAAACACAAGATGATGTTCTCAGCTGGGGCGTAAAAGACACTTGATATGTACTTGACTCTAAAAGGCAACTGTAATAAAGTTCTGTTAGGCAAAGATGCACCATAACTTTTCTTTTGCATGACTGTTTCCCTTTCAGTCTACCTAAAACACTTTTTCCACCTTCTTCCTTGACCTTCTCGTTGAATAGACCCTTGGTGGAGCCCGAGTTCACTTCTCATTTACAACAAATAAATTCAACAAGGGGTATTCTTACTATGTTGCTTATAGTGTCCTGGGTTCTGCCTATTCCGAGTACTGGGGGCAAAGCCACGTCCTCTCCAGTGCCAGCCAAGCATGGGCAACTGACAGAAGCCTCAGGCTCTCTATGCTTGTCAACCTTCACCAGTTCCTAAAGGACCGTCTCTGCAGCTCCGAGCCCATCCACAGCAGTGCCAGCAAGTAGGACTCACGTGTCCACAAATCCTCGGAATATTTTCGTAGGACACAGTAAGACCAGTGGAAGACAAGAGGCAAGGACATAATCTAATGTCCCTTTCCCACATAAGATGTCATTTTCTTCCCATGCAGACTCCTCCAAAAACTGCAGTGCAGTGTTTCTCTTTTGTGCTAGCAACAATACCAAAACCGGCTCTTTTCTCTCTTTCTGCTCACCACGTTTTGGTCTCCAGAGATTTTGTTTGTTTTTCTTATGCCTCTAAAACAATATATTCTGTGCATGTCCATATAACAAAATCCTCGTAATGTACGTTTCTCAGAAACCACATAATTTATCCCCCGTATAATGCAGTAAATTCGTCTACTGAGCGGGACTACCAATCACTCCTTCCTTTTAAGTTTTCCATCTTATTAAAAGATTATTTCCCAACATTCTTCTGTCTTCATCAGCATATCATTATTCCTCATTAAGTCCACGGGTTTCTTCACACATCACTCCTTCGAATTCTTATGTTAAGTCTGTATGCGCGGTGTTGCACATACGCACACACACCCCGAGGGACATTATCAGTGACAAGAGTGGGTGAAGAAGTGAATGATAGCAGCAAAGCTGAGAGGTGTTCTGGAAGCCCGGATTTGTGTTTCTTATTTCGACAGGTGAGGAAACAGAATAAGGGAACTTAAATAAATAAGCCTTCCAAGGTCTGGATCTTAGTACATGGCAACACTGAGACTTGAACCTATATTGGTCGAATTCTAAAGCTGGTACTCTTTCCAATGCATCGTCATCAAAACAGTGTCACATTGAGTCCGTTGATAGACTCTCAGGAAATAATGTCCACTTAATTATAATTAAGGAATTTATTTTTTTAAATATTTGAAGCTGCTTAGTTATTTTCTTAGCAGATTCCCCACCCACCCATGCATTAAGGATCCAGGCTGATTTCAAATTCAGAGTGCCCTGATCTAATGTAGGAACGAAGAAAAATGAATTGCTAGTGAATTTCAAATTAGTTCTTCAATACTAGTAAAATAAATCCCCCTCAGTTTCCTAAGACAGACTAATAATCAGAACTGCAGATGGTCTGTATCCTGTTATTAATGTGAGAGACCTAATCACGCACTAAAAATGAAGTACATCAGTGAATCTCCTTGGGAAATCAGAAAGAAATTGAGCCTGTCCATTGCTGTCAGCCTGACCTTCAAGATGTGACAAGCTGCCAAATTACTTAAGACTTCTAAAAACTCAGAGAAGTAAAGAAAGCAATTTGAAAGAAACCCCCTTCTTCATAATTCAGAATCTGGCTTGTATAATGCTTCAAGTCTGGGAGTTATTTCACACACCTACAGTGATGGCTGAGAACTATACACCTACTTAAAAATCTCCAACCGTGTGTGTGTGTGTGTGTGTGTGTGTGTGTGTGTGTGTGTACATACATATATAGATATACTTATATATACACATACACACATTTATTCATCTGTCTCTGTAAGCAAACCCCCCAGAGAAGCCAACAAGACATAGTGTGCATGTTCTGTTGTTTCTTATTATTCTGAATGTGTGTATCCATGTGGCCAGCAGGATTAAGAGTGCTGAATCTTGGTTTTCAATGAGAGATTTTATATTCTCCCTTGGAACTCTACAGTGAGATGGTCCCCTGCACGGGGAGTGCACAGGGAGGACACGGGGCACAGAATGAGAACAAACACACGACACCGGACCCTACTGCACTTGCCCCGTTCGTTTAATCTTCGTTATTACTGAGCAAGTTGACACTGTCACTGCCCTACCTCACGAGTGAGGAATCTGAAGCAAAGGCATGTTTAGTAACTTGAAAAGTTATGTAGACAGTGAATAATGGAGGTAGGGTTTGAACCCCAGCAATCTGGCTTCAAAGTTTCCTTTCCTTTCCTACCATACACTACCAGACTACCTTGCATTCTTGAGTGAAAGTTCTTTCTCCCTTTTTAGTACGATGCTACGGGAGTATCAGGCAGACATACGAGTAGTTCGGTGAAATGCCGTTGGAGAGAACTTGGTATTGTGCACATCGGCTGTACTCTAGCCCTGACTCTCCACCGACTAGATGTGTGGAACCCATCACTTCAGTCTTCAGTGTTTCTATAGTGGAATGTTGATACCAGTGCTACTCGTAGGTCTGTGCTGCGTATTAAGAGTAAATGCATAAAGCTCTTATAATGAACCAGACCACAGAACATACTTAAGAAAACTAATTTATTGCACTAATATTGGTTTTCCCAGATGTTACGCTTGATGAGAAAAGCTATGTTGACTCTTCCGAGAAAATAGTACACATCTTGAATCGCAGTCTGCATTAGCTGTGAAAAATAAAGCAGTCCTCTTCCTTTCACTGAGTCCAGTTTACAGGAAGCAACTTTGTGGGGGCAGAAAGGAGATGAGACAAGGCTCTGTCTGCCTTAAATTCCATGGGCCCTATGATAGAGCCATCATCATGGAGCAGAATGTGGGAAGGCCGGGGAACATCAGGAAAACATTTTTTTTTCCTGTTATTCTAAGGAAACAATGTAGAATTTGTTCTTTGTACTAAGAGAAGGCCCAATAAATCAGAATAAAAAATATTCTGAGAGCATCACAAAACCCATGGACATCTTTCAGACATTGTTTTGCTGAGGTTCCAATCCCTTCTCCAATGGTGGCTCATGCATTGTAGGACAGGAAAAGTAGACCACCTGCCAAAAGGCTGCTAACCATTTGAATGAATGGATGAGTTTGAATAGTGTGGTCAGGACAGAGTAGGATTATGGGAGAAGTCAGGTGGACTGGCTTAAAGAGAAATCAATAGAATGTTTAGAGGCTCACTTGTATTTCTGAAGGTGTATTTGGTGACCATCGAGGAGTGATCTGGTCTACTTGAGATGCACAGTGAGTTCTGAGGACCAGTATTCAAAGGGGAGGTGAAAGGACCCAGAGAGTAGGCAGGTTTCATAGAAGAGGTTAGAATTGGGATAAATATGTCTTCATGCTGAATCACACACGCTCCCTGAATATTCCCCCCATAGGTTTTCATTATCTACCTCTATTTTTGTTTTGCTAGACAAGTTTTGCTGATGGCACAGATAACAAACCATAATGTGTGCTTCATGTGGTCAGGCTCTCTTTTCCTTCAAAATCCATTAACTGTACAATAATGTGGAAAAAAGTACCTCTGGAGCCTCCAGAGTTTTCCTAAGATGTGTCCTCTTTCTGAGAAATTCCTACAAACCACTTCATCCTAATGAGGTGTGAATCAAATGTTAAAATGTAACTCAAGGTACACTAAACTCTACTTTCCCTCATTTTCTCCATTCCTTCAGTGGAGTTAAACAATCTTATAGTGGGTCATTTCTTCTTATTATTTTTTACTGTTGCTCAAGTAGTTGTATCTGTTTTCACCACACCACGGCCCCCCACCCCACCCATCCCCACCTCCCACCTTTGAACCTGCCCCCTCTGGCTTTGGCCAAGTGTCCTCCATGCATGTTCCTTGACGGCCCTTCTCCTGTTATCCTCTGTCATCCTGCTTCCCACTTCTCTATGGTCACTGTCAGTTTGTTCGTTTTTTTAATATGCTGGTTGTGTTTTGCTTGCTTGCTTGTTTTGTTGATTAGGTTCTACTTGTAGGTGAGATCGTATGGTATTTGTATTTCACCTTCGGGTTTATTTCACTCAGCGTAATGCTCTCCAGTTCCATCCATGCTGTTGTAAAGGGTAGAAGCTCCTTCTTTCTTTCTGCTGCATAGTATTACATTTTTTATTATATATATATATATAATAACACATATATATACATATATATACATATACATATATACATATATATGTATATATATAAAAATTATTTTATTGTTGTTCAAGTACAGTTGTCTCCATTTACCCCCCATGATGCCCCCCACCCCAGCCACCACCACCTCCCTCCCCTGCCTCCAGCCCCTCTTGGTTTTGTCCACGTGTCTTTTATAGTGTATTATTATTATAAATATGTTCCATAGAAATACTAGCCATTCCTAGAACCACAAATTATTTCATACTTCTTATTCCCTTTATTCTTTTTTTGTCTTTACCTTGAACAGTAGGTGTGATTCTGAAGTTGACTTTCACTTGTGTTGGGCCCATTCTGTTATTTGACCAAAACCTACCAATATGAAAACAAGGTCTGGATTCTATTTTCTTGACTTAAATAAAGATACAATAAAAGGTAGACAGACACATACACACATGCAGAAACATTGATGGGTGGATGCATGGATAGGTAGAATCAGTCCATCTGTCCTTTGGGCTCAGACACTTTTTGTCACTTTTTGTGTCACTCTGGACATTTTAAGTCTTCTTTGCATCTCAATCCCTTTATCTGTAAAATGGGAATAGACATACATCTGATAGGATTATTGGGGATATTATAGAAATTAATATATGTAAATCAGCATGGCAAAATACCAGACACTGTGGTGTTTGAGAAACAGTCATCTGTCTCCTAGATCAGTTCTTGTAATCAGTGTTGTCTTTGTGTGTCTGTATGGCAATACATTTTCAAAATAAAAAAACATTTAGGAACACTTTCTATTATAAAAATGATGATGTTTCTTATTCATTAAGTGGCTTGAATCCAGAACTGCCTTTTGCGTAGCCCTTACGGAGCCTCCCAGCATTTTTACACATCAGATTCCAGGCCCTACCATTCAATTCTCAGATTCCAGGACCCTCTCAAACAACTTCAGATTCACCCTAAGTCTGTGTTGAAAAGGAACCAGTATCCCCATGGCCTTGGTAGAGATCATGTTAAAAGATGTATCCGAGGCCCCTAAGATGCATACATCGTGTTGCCCAACACTAATATCACTGGAAAATACTCAAATGTTTAGAAAGTGAAAAATGCATTCATATACATAGCATCATGTTATTTACATAAAAACCCATGGAAGGCAGATGGTATCAGTATTATTTTATAGATACAGAAACCAAGGCCATGAAACCAGACTACAAACCTATTTAGTGGCCTAGTCAAAATTCAAAATCAGGTTTCTGACTCCAGATCCTTTAGCAAATTTCTTAACATCATGCCAGGTGGATTTTTATAAACTTTGAGAACCGTCAGGATCTCTTTAGAGGCTCGCAAACTTCACCTTTTTTTTCTCAGTGAAAAATTGAAGTCCCAAGGGCCAAAGTTCTTGCTCGCATTACATAAGACTAGTAGAACATAGAACATGTTTCTTCCTGACAATAGTTTTTAAATGTTCTATAGAGTTCATCTCAAATCTGTGATAAGAAATATGGTACTTAGATAATTACTCTGAATAAAATTCTGTTTTAATTAACGGCATGCAGTCTTCGGGTTTGGCTGCCCGAATGAGTATAGCACTTATCAGGAATATCTTTTTTAAAAATCTTACTTTAATCGGGAACAGTAGATTACAGATCTAAAATATACCACATACAAAATCTTCTGCAGTATTTTTCCATCTGTGATTGGCTTCTTGGCATAATTGCTTCAAGGTCCATCCACGTTGTAACATACAACAGAATTGTTTAAGGCTAAATAATATTCATTGCCGTATACACCATCTATTTTTATTCATTATTCAGTTGCAGGACATTTAGTTTGTCTCCATCTCTTGTGGCTCTAATATGCTCGTGCTGCCATGAACATCCTGTAAATGTCTCTTTGAGATTCTGATTTCAGTTCTTTGGGATTCTGCATGATTCCACTTACATAACTGATCTAAAGTAGTCCAATTCTTAGAAGCCGGAAGTAGAATGGTGGCTGGAAGGGGTTTGGAAGATGGAAATAGAGGGGTTGATGTCCAGGGGGCATAGATTTTTCAGTCACGAAAGATGAAAACGTTCTGGAGATTCGCAATACAACACACGCATGCAGTGAACAGCGTTGTGCTGTAACCTAAAAATTTATTCAAAAAGGAAAAAAGAGAATCTCTTGACCACCAGCTTACATAACTTGGAAAAGCTTTCTATGAGGCTCAAATGCTATTTTGTTCCAGCGATACAGTTTAGGGCAGCTACAGGAGGTTGTTTATAGATCAGCTCATTGACCTGTTTTCAAAGGTTAAATCATGTCTTGAACGCCTCCGTCAGCCTCTGTGGATGTTTATGCCCGCCCAGGTCCCTACTGTCTCTCACGATGCAGGTCGCAGGCCGTGGTCGCCAGGTCTCCCTCATCCAGTGGGAACTGCCAGTCAATCATTGCGAGGTGAGCTTAGGAATTGCACTTAATACGTTGAATAATCATTTTCCTGTTCCCTTCTGAAACTTGTCTTTCTAGACATATGTTAAATAACTTTTCAATCACTGCCAGAAATCCAAAGGAAGTAAAATCCATTTGTTATTTCATCTCAAGGATGGTTAAAGAAGTTTTAATGTCATCTGCTAGCACAGCAGCTGAAGTGGGGATGTTGCATAACAGTTCGAGCATCACAGTTATTGGGTAACAAAATCCGATGTAGGCTGAGTGCAATAAAAATAAGTGAATTTATGTTACGTCCTCGTGTTGAATTCAATCTTGGGTTCGGATATAGCAGAATCTGTTTTATTTTCGCTGGGGTAGTTTATGGCTTTGTGTTACCAGTTATATGCCAATTTTATTCTAAAACTATTATGCACACTGAGTATCTATGTACTATAAAAGTGTACACAGAACGTGTAAATCCAAGTCAAAACTAGTCTCCACATAGCAACTAAGTCAGAAGATCTCTGATAGGCACTAGCTTTCCGTGTTAGTAAATTCATGTCTCTAGGTTTTAATTTACTATTTGTAAATGGAGGGAAGCTTGAATAGACTGCTTTTAAGGCCTGTACTAAATCTAATTTTTTTCTGATAAGTTACATTTTTAAATGTGTATTTCACCCCGTGGGCCAGGCACTGACCTGGATGTTCCACGCACATTATATTACCACAGTAGCCACGTCAAAATGGGGGTGGGGCTTCTCCAAAAACCGGCAGCTGATTCATAACACAGTGAGAAATACGTGCAGTCAGGCCTGCCCGTCTCCAAAGCCCAGCCGTTCCTCCCAGGTCAAGTTTCCACCCGCCACATACACCGAGAGTTGGAAAATGCCTTGGTTTTGTTCCCATCCATCCTATCATGGGATAGAATGTATTTCACAGGCACGAAGAGAATATAAAACGTCTATTTTAATCTTGACCTCAAACTAAAAATTGGAGATCCCAAGGGTGAGGTGCTCGGGCAAGATCTTCGGAAAATGTCCCCTGACATTCCTGGAAGAAGCGCGCGCTCCCCGTCCTCGTTAAATCCAGACCCGCGTGAGAGCTATTTTCAGATTCTCTTCTTTTGAAAAATCCCTCTCCGGCCAGAACTCCAGCTGAGAAATGCCCCAACTAATGCTCTGAGTCAGAGGGCTCAGCAGAGACCCACTGTTATTATATCCCCTGGCACTGGGTTCCCCTTCTCTCGCTCGCTTTTTTACTGCGGTGAAAAATGATGCACATAAGGGAAACCGAAATAGTAAAAACAGAAGGAAACCATGAGAAGGACTGCTTAACACTTTCCAGTTGTGGCTGGGGATCAGAGGAGTTGAAAACAGGCCAAGAATGCTTCCTTTTCAGCCAAGCCCTAGAATTCGGTTTAGTTTCGGTACCAAGTAATCATTTCCTTGAAGGAGACGCACGCACAAGGAGACTGTGAGATCACATTTCTTTTCCTTGAGCAGGAGCAGAAACATTGTGGAAGGATCAGACGGCCCCTGAAGAAGCACCTGAAAGAAACTGATTGTGAGGAGCATGAAATACGCCCGCCCCCTCTTCACCCGCATCCGTGCTGTCTCCACCCTGAGCGCCAGGGTCAGTGCGCAAAGGCCTTTCAGTTCTGTGGGAGCCATGTCCAGTCACAAAAGCCCAAGCCTGCATCTCGATAATTCAAGAAAATGAAACTTGGAGGAGGTCAAGCTTGCCATTTCTGGAAACAGGTGTTCCTTCCAGAATGTGCACAAAAGTCCTGGGATATCTCTTTGTTTGTACTCCTAATAGTGAAAGCACTTTCCTTTCACTGATTTTAGACTATTAGTTTTCTCTGTTTTAATTCTTTGCCCGAATCTCAGGAGGAGAGAAAAAAAAAAAAGAAGGAAAAGGAACAAAGTGCTCCTTTAGTTAGCATCGTGGGGATTCCTCTTGTGTGTTTGAATTGCTATTGCACTGGAAAAAAAGGTACCAACCCCTCCACTCAGAGTAAGGAAATGCTTTCGATGCCTTTCCCTCTTGTACCACAACCATCTCCTCCCCCACCCCAAGTCATCAGTGAAACTGTGTGTATCGATTAGCTAAATTCAGTTCTTGCAGTAGCTATATGATTTCCCTTTTAAAATATTATCCCCCAAAGAGCAGACGCTCAGACTCACTAAGTTATGCGTGGTTTAGGTAACAGGAAAAAAAATTGATGGCATCTAAAAATGTGCTGGCAAAAAAAAATCCTGAAGCAAAAGATTAATGTGAGCAAATGGAATACAATGAATTAGGAAATTCTACCAAAATGAGTTACTGTGCACCTATACAGGTCCAGCTCTTGCCCAGATCCTGGAAACATCAGGCCCTTACTACTGGGGAGGAGATACTGCTGGTGCCAGCTGACCAGTGCTGGAAGGCTAAGCTGGCTCTGTCGTCATCCCACTTGGCATAGTTAAACTCTTTGAATCTGAGACATGGTTTGTAGAGAAGAACTTGATTAGAAACATTTACATGAAGGACCATGGGGTGGGGCTGTTCAACTGTATTCTCCGTGGAAAGTATAAGCATTAGATGATGGTAGTTACGGAAAAAATTTGTAAAATCTGAATAAAAGTTCTGAGAAGGCTGTCTAAACACACAATGCTACATCCATACAAGGGAATACTACTCAGCAATAAAAAGGAACACACTGCAGACAAATGTAGCAAGTTGAATGGATTCTAAGAGCATCTTGCCCCGAAGTGGCAATTTTGGAAGATTTCATACTGTATGACTTCATTTACATACCATTCTTAAAACGAGTGAGGAGCAACTGAGATATTTTGCATCCGTACTTCGTGCCAGGCTCTGTTGTTGGCGCCATGTCAACCTCTACCTGCCCCAGCATACCACATGGTGCAAGACCCATCTCCAACCAGCCCGGCAAGGTTCCAGTTGTGCTAAATCCTAGATGAAGAAACAGATCTCCTCCTTCCCGTGTTGCCCATCCAGCCATTTTTTTTCACACAGCAAAATAATCACTCTTAAAAGCAATCCGAATATAACACCCTACTGCTTAAAACCATTCAATAACCTTCAAAACTCTTGACACAGTATAAGCTGTTAAACTAAGTGTACAAAACCAAGTATGAGTTGGTACTGCTTACTCTCATATTTTATCACTTTTCTCTCCTCTCCCAGTTTATCATGTCCTTACTCTCAGACTCTGTGTCCTTCTGCCTAGCGTTGGAAATAGAGACACTCCACATGCATAAAAGTGTCGTCTTCTCCCAGACCTTGGCATGTGCCTTGTACCATTCACACTTCACAGGCCCACTGATTCCAAAATGCCCCTCAAATATTCCACCGCCAGTCTCTGTACCCACCTTATCTGTCTGCACGGTTCACAGTTATCCTTCAGGTCTCACCTCTAAACACGGCTCCCAGTGCTTCTCAGTGCCCTCCAGCTCTTCACGCATGTTTCTTAAACTTACCTGAGTTTTCTGCGTCAGTGGAGAGGTGGTCTTCCCCTGTTTCATCCCCAGAACCTGGAACAGGTACTGGCCTACAGTACCCCCCCCCCCAATTTGAATTATGTACACAGATAGAGACGCTTGTACGCACACACACTGACGTGACAACAAGCGACGTCACTGATTAAGGTTCGGGATTCCAGGACAACCTCCTGAGGCCCCATGTCTGCAGGTAGAAGTGATTTTCTACTTACAGGCTGGGAATGCACCCATCCATTCACTCAGCATTCTTTCACACTGCTCTGTGACCATGTGAAGCCTGCCCCAAGGACCGCAAATCAAAGCTGTGAAAGTAGGAACTGATGTCCGTTTAGTTTTACCTGAATTCCTCCACAGTGAACTGCCCGGTGCTGAAAGCTAAGTGGAAAACAATTACAGTATGGAGTCAGAAAGGCACAGAGAAGGGGATGCTAGGAGATGAACCATTTGCCTCCTGCCTGCCGGGAACTGTGTCCCCGGGGTGGGGGTGGGGGTGGGGGTGTGCAGCAGGTAACTCTGAACTACCTCCAACGAGCAAAAAAAGCGGCCGTTGGTAGTGCAGGAGATGTCTTCCCATAGTTATAGCACTGTATGTTTTGAACAGTGCTTTATTTTACTTTTGTGTTCTTTTACCTATCGATTCCCTGTCCCTCACTATCTGCAGTCATTCAATACATCACCCCAGGTTATTCGTGAGGGAAGGGAGGGGAGAACGATGGTGTCAGAAAACGCAGGTCTGGTCCTGGCAGCGCTGATAACAGGCTGTGTGACCTTGGGAGGCTATTTCTCCTTCCTTGGTCTGGGGTCGTGGTCGTTTTATTTCTATAAATGTCAACATCTGGATCAGGATAATTAGAGATGTGGTCGCAATGAAATACAATCTTTCTTGCATAAAGAAGGCGTCCAAAAAGTTGGAACACTTGTGTTTTTTTTTCTCTACTTGGAATAAAGTTTAAAACATCTATCGACCTTTGATGACATTTGTATTTGTCTTTATTAATGTTTTTTAAATCTTGGGACAAAATGTTCTTTCCTTTCTGTTGCCGACGTAATGTGTCGTCTTCAGAGCTTTAAGAATCCTTTGTTTGTCGTTCACGGGATGGCATGCGGTTCCCAGTATTCTGTATTTCTCCCTGACAATTTCTTGGCCAGATGTTTCTCTCTGATGTTCCTGTAATGGAAAACATAACACAATATTCAAGGAACAATTTTTCCCCAGGACAGAAAACTTTTGTCCGCTGCTTTATTTCAGACGTAAACTTTAAAAAGGTCGAGAGACCCTGGAACACAGTGGAAAACGTGCAGAGCGGACTCAGAGAGGACAAGCCAGCTTTATATTATGCGGGTACACAGAATCCAGGCTTCTCTCCTCTTTTCCCCAAAGAGAACATTGTCACATTTCATTTCAAAGAGCTCTGCCTGGCTTTGCTGTTCACAGACCATGTGAAGGCAGATGTTGGTTTGGGCCTCAGTTTCCACAACGATGCAGTGAGGATAGTGGAGTTAAAGAAAGATGATTAAGCCTGTCTTTGTAAACTTGAATTTTATGCAGGATAAAATATTTATGTTATGTGGAAAGAAGCCAGGCAAGAAAGAGCCCATCCTGCCTAATTCAAGTTTTATAAAGTGCAAGAACAGGCAAAAATTTGTATACGGTGACAGACGGCAGCGTAGCGGTTCCCTCTGCAGAGGGAATGGATGGGGGTGAGCAGGAGGGAGCCTCCTGGGGTGCAGCAGGTACCTTCGATCTGGCGAGAAGACACGCAGGTCAGAGCCTCGTGTGAGCTCTGTTCACCCTGATAGATGCATATTTAAAATGGCTTTTACATAAACCACAAAACAGTATAGACAAAGATTTATGAATTCTAAATATGTGTAGGAGGGTATTTAATTAATATAGAAAATACACAAATGCATTGAAGGTTTTTGTCTAGGATACTGTCTCAGATTGTAGGATATTTTGCCTTCGTGTCTGATACATTTTATAATTTTCCATTTGGGTTATATGTTAACAAACAATGACAGAAGTTTTGTTTTGTTTGTTGTTGGACTTCGGTACGTGTTGAATCGGAGAGACTCTGTAATGAACAAAGATGAGTAAAATCAACATGACCAGCAATGGAGCTATTATTCTAAGTCAGAGATTCTGAATGGAGAGAGATTCCAGCTCACTCCCTGTATTTGTCTTAGAGAAGATGTCTGTTTCCTTCTCCATGGTACTCCTAGTGCCTTGAGTGGTTCCTGACACATTGCAGGATGCTTATTAAATATTTGTTGAATGAGCGAACACGTTTGAAGTGCAATGAAATTCTCACACTGGGCTTGAGTAGGACTTGGAAGCAGACAGTGAGTATCCTCCGCCTGTAATGGAATTGTGTGTGCCTCTGCCAAGACAGGGTGTGAATGACTAATGGGGTATTCTCTGAAAGAAGAGCCCTCCCGGCTTGTAGCACAGTGGAGAAAAAGGAGACTTAATGTCTGGAAGTTTCATTTGGGATCCTGACTCAGCGGCATTCTCTTTTTTGCGGAGTTTCCCTGGCTGCCCAGATATGTAGAACCCAATTCTCTTCACCAAAAAAACACAAATGCTTCTGAAAGTGATTGAGATACTCGTGGTCAGCCTTTACTAGGCTTTCAGTACGGTGCACCCTCTGTGCTAAGAGAATTGCACATGTCACCATGTTTCTTGTATGTGGAGCATGTGAATTAGCAGAGAACCCAGTAAGTATCCCGTTCTTCTCTACGGTGATTGAATTCTTAAGACCATTCCAATTAACTTTCTACATATTTTATGTCACCTATTTTTTTCTTTACGTTTTGTGAATTATTCTAGACTATACTCCATTGCTCTTTCCCCAAAGACTTTAAATTCCTCAAAGGAATGAGCCATTCCCTTCTTGAGTTATACAGTTTATTGCATTTGCATTACCAAGTCTTAAGTGTGATTTTGGTGGCATGTCATCTCTGCCAGAACAGATGCGGTATTATCTCTGATCAAGGGTCATTAATGGCTTTAGGATTCTCTGACTGAAGTGGAATTGTTTTCTTCTTTTATCTACACCAAGCTCCATTTTTTGACAGCTCTGGGCCTTCCACGCTCTTCGACTTCAACCTGTTCTGGGGAGGCGCGTAGTTCTCCAACAAGCTGGAGACGGTTGACTGTCAAAATCCCCGTAATTATGTCATCCAGGTGGCAAGTCTGGTGACAGTGGCTCTGTTCTATGAGTGACATATTACCATAGAGGCAAGATTTCTTGATCCAGAGAATGGGGTGGAATTTGGAAGAGATTCACAGGGGTTGATTAAAGGAGGGTAGACAATTGTGGGGCTTGAGGAACTTATGCCAACCCAGGAGCTGCCTTGGTGAACA
>PVKM010024954.1:0-20218 GCA_004027735.1 Carollia perspicillata
TGCCCTCTTACCTAGACTACGAAAGAGCCTCCTAACTGGTCACCCTGCTTCTGCCTTTACCCCTTTCAACCCCTTCTCCACACAGCAGCCAGAGCTGGCTGACTTGCTGACTGCCTCCCAAGCCAACTGTTTTAATGTAATAAGCACTCATAAGCCCACCACCTAAAGCAAAAGCTAGGAACTTGACCCCCACCCATTCCATTGCCTTAGCACCACCCAGGCTAGGAAGCCATTACCCTGAACCCTCAGTTGCTTGCTTTTGTTTTTGTATAGTGTTATTGCACCTATAAGAATACCTAAATATGCATATTTTTATTACAGGTATTTTTAATTTATTAAAGGAACATCATGTGGTGTGTAATATTTTGGCACCTAGTAGTATTTTGCTAAGATTCATGCATATTATTGCATGTCACTGTAGTTCATTCATTTAAACTGCTGTCTGAAATTCCTCTGTGTTTACAGACATGGTTTATCCAATCTCACATTGATGAGCATTTAGTTTTTTTTCCTAGGTTTTTATTATTGTAAACAATGTTGCCATGAACATTCTGGCCCATATCCCTTATTGTGTATGTATGAGAGTTTCTCTTCTATATATATCTAGTGTAAAATGTCTGCATTTTAGGGTATGTGAATGTTAAACTTCAACTGTTTTCTAAATTGTTCACCAATTTACACTCCCATCGGCAATTCTCAAGACCCTGTGGGTCTACACTTGGCATTGTGAATCTTTTTCACTTTGGCCAATCAGAGGGGCACCGAAGGTTATCTCACTGTAGTCTTCACTGGCACCTCCCTGAGCGCTAATGATGTTGAACATCCCTTCGTATTTTTATTGATCTTAAGTGTTTCCTATTTTGTGAAATTCTTGTCATTTGCACCCCCCTTTTTTCCAATTGGGTTGTTTGTGCTTTTCCTAATTTGTAGTTGTTTTTATGTATTTCTAACACTAATCCTTTGCTAGTTGTGCATGTTGCAAAAAGATCTTTCTCAGACTGTAAATTGTCTTTTCACTTTCTTGGAGATGACTTTTGGTATATAAAAATTCTTAATATTAATATGGTTAATCTACCTATATTTCTTTCATAGCCAATATTTTTGTGTCTTATTTTAAAATCTTTCTAAAAGAGAATCATCTATATTTTCTTCCAAGAGTTTTAAAGTTGTGGGGTTTTTTACATTTCTATCCTTAAGACACCTGGAGTAGATTTTTATATGTGCTTCAAGGCAGGGATCCAATTTCACCTTTTTGCTTATGAATTTTTTCAAGTTTCGTTTATTACAGTTCTTCAGTTCCCTACTAACTTGACACCCTACTTCTCTCATATACCAAGTTCCGCATCTACGCGCCTCTGTCCCCGAGCTCTGTCATCTGTCTCACTGGTTAGCCGGCCTGTCCCTGTGCCGATACCGCCCTGCTTTCACGACCTTAGAGCTCCGTACCAGGTCCTGCTGTCTGGCGGGGCAAGTCTTCCCTCCCAACTTTTCTCTTCAGAATTTCAGGGTCACTGTCAAGTAACATGAAAGACCCTGTCGGGGTTTGACTGGAATCTGTGGGTTAAACAGGGGAGAAGCAGAGAAGCGACAACTTATGGTGTTAAATTCCCCATGAATGAATGCGCTATCTCTCTCTAGTTATTTAGTTCTCCTTTTAATATATCAGTGAAATAGTACTTTTTCTGTAGAAGACTTGAACACCTTTTGTTAGATTTATTCTTAGGTATTTTATTTTCTCTGATAGCTTTCTTAATAGGTCTCCTTTATACGGTGTCTAGTTTGCTGCTGGTATACAGGAAATCTGATGACTTTTACCTACTAATCTTACACCAAGTTAACTAGCTAAATTCTTCTATTACCTCTAATAACTTGTCTGTATATTGGTTTTGATTTTCTATCCAAATAATGGCTCTTTTGTTTCCTCCTTTCTAATTTTTATGCCTCTCCTTTATTTTTCCCGAATTTTGGCATTGGTGATAATGGGCACCTTTGCTGCATTCCTGGTTTTAAAGTATGTTACTCCTAACATTTCCCCATTTAGGAAAATGTTTGCTCTAGTATTTTTATCTGGTGAGAAAATGCTCTTTCATTTTATGTTATGGTAGCTGTTGTTTTTAAAACTTATAATAGTTAGCCCTACATGTGTCCCTTCCAATTATAGCCCCTTCCTCCCACCTGAAAGTAACTGGTTCTGATGTTTTGGTAATCACCTGTTTACTTTTCCTTTGGTAGTTTTACAACCCAAAACTAATCCCTAAACACTGTAGTTTAGTTTTGTCTACCTTTTCCTAAGTTTTAATTATTAAGACTTTACTTTTTAGAGCAGTTGTTAGGTCCACAGCAAAACTGAGGGGAAGGCACAAAGAGTTCCCATACACCCCCTGCCCACACGCCCGCCATAGCCTCCCCACCGTCATCATGCCCCACCAGAGAGGTACGTTTGTGACAACTGACGAACCTACATCAATACATCGTAATCACCCAGAGTCCTGAGTTTTCACTAGGGTTCGCTCTTGGTGTTGTACACTCTACAGGTTTGGACAAACGTATAACAACGTGAACCTACCACTGTGGTATACATCACACAGAACGTTTCCGCTGCCCTGAAAATCCGCTGCGCTCTGCCTTTTCCGTCCTCCCCCAGTCCCAACCCTTGGCAACCACTGATATTTTTACTGTCTCGATAGTTTTGCCTTTTCCAGAGTGTCATCTTGTTAGAATCGTACAGCGTGTAGTGTTTTCAGATTGGTTTCTTTCACTTAGTAATATGCCTTTACCTGATTTTTAATACGTTTTTTTGAATCTCTACTTTTTTCCCTCTTACAATCCATTTGGTGAAGAAACCAGATCATTTGTGGTGTTTTCCTCTGCCGGATGTTGATATTTATCAAAGGTTTTCTTTGAATCTGAGTCACTTATGTGGGGTTTCTGTCTCTCTTTTAATCTCTCTGTTAATGAGGTAAATGACACTTACAGAAAGAAATCATCCTAAACAAAGTCCTTCAACAGCGTCTCACTGACCTTAGAATAAAATCCAAAGTCCTGACCATGGCCTACGAGGCCCAACAGGGTCCTACAAAAAGGCCCATCCACATCTACCTTTCTGACCTAACACACAATTTCCCTCTTCCTCACTCTGTTTCAGCCACACTGGCTTTCTCGTGGTTCCTCAAATGTGACAAGTTTTCCCCAAGCTTTGGTTCTTGTATTAAGTCTGTTTCTGAAATGTTCTTCCCTTGATCTCTACATGGTAGCTCCTAGTACCACTCAAGTCTCCGTTCAAAATTTCCTTCCTCAGAGACCTCGAACCATTTGGTCCAAAGCAGCGCCCTAGTCGACTCTCACATCGCTCTTGACCGCCCTTGGTGGTACCTGGAATTATTCTGTTCACTTACCTATCTTATTATCTTCTCTCCCTCATTCCAACCCACAATGCAAACTTGAAGCAAGATTTGTTCATTGCTTCCTTCCTAATATCGATACACTAGGAAATAGTAAATTAGGTCCTCAATAAAGATCTGTTGTATCAAAATTATAACGGAATTTATCTATTGACAGGTAAAGATATTCAAGCCACATTAAGCTGATAAAAGGGGTAGGTATCCATGACAGCATTTTAATTTCGTTAACTTTATGTGTCTGAGTTCGAAGAGCCCGTAGCAGGGAGGACGGAGCTGACGGCAGTCGCCTCTGGACGAGCGAGACTGCACCCGCTGCCGGCGCTCACGCTCTCCCGCTTGTCCGCACTTCCTGCCTTTCTACTTCTTTGACAAGCACATGTTGTATTTTTTTAAAGAAAATAATGAAAGTAACCTTGTTATGATAAAAGAACCAATGAGGTTCTTTCTTTTTTAAAATATTCGCTGTCTAGCGGAGAGCACGTAAAGGTCCCTGAAATACTCAACACTTATTTGCATCGGCACATGCCGTCCCCACGGCAGAGTGGGTGTGTGCCCAGCCCTCCCCTCGGGGCCTTGGGGACCCGAGGAGCGCCTCTGTGTTTATGGAGTCGTGATATCCGGCCTCCCGCCAGAAAAGGACTTGGTGTGGCTCACAGGGAGGTCCCTCTCACGTCGTCTATTTCGGGAGATGAGCCATGCACAGATGACAAGGCCAAACTCTACTCAGTGGCAACTGTGAACGCTTCACACTGGGCGGCGGTGTCTCACCTGCTCCGCAGCCCCCTAGAACCTGCCAAGGACTTACCTGGAACGTCGGTGCTCGCTAGATGTCAGCTGAAATTAACGGTTCAGCATTTATGATATCAAAACATGGTCCTTGATAAAACTCCAAATAAGTAACGCGGGGAGTCAGTGTTCAGTGGGTATAGAGTTTCAGTTCTGCAAGACGAAAATAGACTTAATGCCACTGAACTGTATACTTAAAAATGGTTAAGATGGTAAATTCTGTTATGGGTCCTTTTCAACATTGTTTTAAAATGCCGAATAAAGGGGTACAAACTGGTGCAGACCACAGTACTAAGAGCATCGGCCCAGGAGAGATCGCTGCACACGCGGGGTCCAGAGGACGGGTTTGAGCTGGCTTCCACCAGACAAAGGAGGCCCGCCCAGAGACGCAGGGCATACAGAAGCCAGAGTGCAGATGTACTGGGGGCCAGGGAATAAACACCACCCCCTTAAACAGATCCATCGGCTCTGACGAACAACCAAGGACTTAAGAAGGTCAGCCGTTGGGACAAGGGGTATGGGGTCAGAGTGTGAATGTCCTTGGATGCCAGTCTGGACTTGAGCCTAGAGTAAATGAGGAGAGACTAAAGATTTTAGGTTTGGGAAATGATATGATAAAAGGAGCATTTTAAAAATGCTAATTAGCATTCAAATTAGAATATAGTACGCATTAATCTCAAACCCGCTGAAAGGGACAGAAGAGGAAGCACCAAGTCCTCTAATGTGACATTCAGATGACAGCTGTTGCTGAGCCAGACACAGAGTCTAGACCACATGGGCCACCTGAATAAGCTTTACAGGGAAGACAGACCGTGTCCTGACCACTACAGCAAAAAGATGGAGGCCATCACTCTTGTCTGGTAACCTTTCCCCAGAGAGGCTCAGAATCTCGAAAGCTCCTCTTTCTTCCCAGCACTGTAATTACCTAGACAGTGGGCAGCAGTGATTCCCTGACCAAAATGCAAAGTATGAAGAAGGCTGGTTTCAAAACTCGGGCACCCACTTAGGCTGACAGGGACCACCAGCCCCAGCTGCAAGCCTAGGGAACACACAGGCCCCCGCAATGAGAAGGGGCGCTTAGTGGCTGCCTCCTGGGCACTGCTTCCTGGACCAGAAACGAGCCAGCTTGTCAGTAGCTTGTGTCTCCAGCCAGCTAATCGGTCATTTCAGGAGCTAAATAAAGACCAGAGTGGGCCACGGGCAGTTGTCCCCTAGAATAAGGGACCCGTGACTCCACTGAGTCTGCCCACCCACAATTGGTACGAGACATTTCAATGCCTTTCTTGAAGAAAGGGGAAAACATTAGAGATTACTTTATTTACAAGTTAATACCTATGAAGCAAAAAAATAGAAAATGGGTAAGCAAAAAGAAGATTTTTAAAATGTCAAGGTTTAGCATGTTACTATGTAAACAAATATAAATGGACTCACATTGGACGTGCTATTTCAAAACCTGATTTTTTTCCACTGGACAAACTATTATAAATGTTTTTTGATGCCAATTAGGAAGCTTCTCCAAAAATGATGTGCGACGGTTGCATAGCATCCCACAACATGGGGACTGCGGGAGACCGCAGCCCGTCCATCAGTGTCCCATCGCTGGACATGTAGGTTGTTCCCAATCTCTGGCTGCTATAAGCAGCCCTGGGATGAACATCTGGTAACTAAATAACCTCATCCCCAGGATCCTGATGTTGTTCTCGGTGGGGACTATGTTCAAAATGTGCTGTAAAGTCCTACTCCCAAGGGAGACCCCTGTGACACCTACAAGAAGAACAGCACCTGTCCCTTCAGGGACCTGACTCAAACCTCATTCATTCCAGGAAGGCTTCTCTTGACCAGATCAACCCAGAGGGCCTTCTCTCCCTTCCAGGGCCTCTGATTGGCTGCTTAGCAGTCACGCGCTCCCTTTAGCACTTAACACCTGCCTGGCCTGGCCTTCGTCATGTGTCCCTTGCCCCTCCAATTACACCAGAAGCTGTTTAAAGGCAGACCTCCCATTGAGTACTTCTTTGTGGTCCTGAAAGAATGACACATATGATTTGCACTCAGTGAACATTTGCCAAGTTATTTCATTTAAAACCCTGAGGGGGATTGAGGAGGGAACAATCCTTGAATTCTAATAGGGCTTATGGGTGGTCACTGGGGGGGTGAGGAACTATGTTTTTTATTTTATTTTCAATTACAGTTTACATTCTGTGTTATTTTGTATCAGTTTCAGGTGTACTGCATACAGGTTCGACAATCATATACTTCACAAAGTGTTCCCCCTAATATTTCCACTGCCCAACTGGTACCATAGGTAGTTATTACGCTATTACTGGCTGCATTTCCTAGGCTGCACTTTGCATCTCCGTGGCTGTTTCGTGACTGCCAGTCTGTACGTCTCAATCCTTTCCCCTCTTTCATCCAGTCCCCCAACGCCCTTCCCCTCTGGCAACCATCAGTCTGTTGCCTGAGCTAGAAGTCTGTTTCTGTTTTTGTTTGTTCGCTTATATTGTTCTTTGAGATTCCACATATAAGTGAAATCATAGGGTATTTGTCTTTCTCTGACTAACTTATTTCCCTTAGCATAATACCCTCTAGGCCCATCCATGCTGTCACAAATGGTGAGATTTTGTTCTTTTTTTCGGCTGAGTAATATTCCACTGTAGGTAGGTAGCATGGCTTTTGTATCCTCTCATCTATTGATGGGCACTTGGGTTACTTCCAAAGCTCGCTATTGTAAACAGCACTGCGATGAACATAGGGGTGCTTATATTCTTTAGAATTAGTGTGTTGGGTTCATAAAGCAGATCCATTTGATATTTTTTGAGAAACTTCCATACTATTTTCTATAGTGGCTGCACCAGTCTGGGGAATGAGGAACTAGGAAAAAAAGCCCACCCTTCCTTTACTCATCATCCAAAAGCACTGCTGGAGCTCAGCACCCTGCCTCTGATCTGCCTCGCCTCCTTGGTCCCAACGGACACAGCACGGCTACTCGGCCCCAGAGCAGAAGCAGGTGGAAGCCAGCCCCCAGGGCAAGGGCTCAGCAGTCAGTGAGGATACCTTCACTTAGCCTGCAACAGACCCTGGAATGAGGCAAATTCCCAGGAAAAGCGAGCAGGTGAACTTCCAAGCCTGCTGCCCACTGACTGCAGTCTGTCACATGTGGATATGGGCTCCCTTTAAGCGGCCCTGGGATCGAAGGAGTGCCAGGGGCCAGGGTCCTACCTGGGAGAAGCCAAAGTCATCCCTGGCATGCAGTTGCTCTGAGCATTGTCCCTGCCTGTAGATCAGGAAGCTTGTCACATGCTCTCTGCCTAGACCTGGGCTAAGAACAGCAAGGTGAGCAGGAAATAAAGTGGGCCCTCCCTTCATAGAGCTATAATCTGGCTAGAGGTCTGAAGTTCCAGATACAACAAAGAACAAAAATGTTGTTTCTGTGTTGGTGGCCGGGGATAGGTATTCGGGGTGGGGAGGAGATAGTCGAGAACTCTAGGAGGAAGTCAGGAGGCCCCGGTTCTAGTGCATTTTGCCACCAGTGAAAAATGACACCACTTTGGGTCAATCATTCAATCTCTCTAGTCTTCTTGTTTCCACACCAGAAAAAAGAGAGACCAATCTCAATGCTGCGCACATGAGAGCTAACAGGTCAGAACATGGTTCTGAAAAAACCTCCAAGGGCTGCAGAAATGCTTCTACTGTGGTCCACACTTACATGTTTAGACTAAACCCAAAGCCAAGAAAGCCATGGAGGCTGCCATCCTGCATCTCAGGCACAGTCAGGTAAGCCTCCTTTAGGGTCTCCTGGCAGACCAACCCCATGCCAGAGCCACACAGAATGGGCTCCCCATCCAAACTGTGGCCTTACCCAGAGGGCATCCTGCAGCTCAGGACAACCTGCCTCCCCTTCTACTCTGCTCATCCTCCGCCATTCTCCAAGTCTGATCTCTGCTGGTGTTGCAGCAAGAGGTGCAGAAGTCAGAGTCACCCGAGGGGGACATCTCGAGTCTCAAGAAGTGAAAACTTGCTCCTGAAAAGGCTGAAACAGAATTATGAGCTAAGGATTTCAGAACCTGGGAGCTGGCTGAAAAAGAATACCATCTACCACCCAGAGTCGAAAAAACAAACTGGGGCAAGACCAGGGAATTGTAGAAATAAAGAAAGATGGGAAAATGAAGTGAGACAGGGGAAAGAGCTTGCTCAAATCCGTGAAACCAAGACGGGTTCCAGACTTCCTAAGTTACAGCAGGAGCCCCACATCACACCCTCCCAGCCCACCTCCTGCTTCTTCACAGCTACCAGGGTCACAACTCGAGCACACAACCCCCTACGGTCTTGTCTGACGAAGCTCAGCCAGTGCAGAATGGGAGCCAGTGGACCGGCGCTCTGGCTGAAGTCCTGGAGCCGGACAATTCCATGAGTCGCTCTGTGTGGCTGCCAGGAGGTCCTGGAAGAAGGGAGTCCTTACTGCACACAGTAGGACTCTTCATACCATGTCCTCATATTGCCTTCCCCTCCTCCTCGGCCTCATTCCCATTCACGCTGCTCCCTCCTTCCTACTTCCTGAAATTTTCTCTCAAATACACTCTCTGTACCCACGTCTTCCCCTCAGACTCTTGCAGGTGAACTCAAACCAGAGACATCAGTAGAGAATTTGGTGCTTACAAGCTGATGAGAGAGTTCTACAGGAACTTGGCGCCTTTGTCCAAGGGAAAGTACGTTGCTCTGGAAAGTTTTCGTCCTAATGCCCATGGCTCTCTGCTCATCCACCAGGTCTGGTTACTCAATCGGAAAGAAAATCTAGCTCACCACTGCCTTATCCAGCAAGGCTCATGGGAAGAGGGAAGGGACCGAAAGTTCTCTACTTGTGCTCTGTGGCTCTCTGCAATTATTCAGGAGGCAAGTTTAGTGTAGAACCTCGGGTTCATCCTCCCCACTGCACACCGTCCCATGCTGAGCTCTTCCAAACACCACCCCCACCCCCCCTGGAAGAACCAACTGGCTTTCACAAAGGAGCATGATTCCATTTTTGAGAAAAGGAGAGTCAGAGGGAAACCCCCCAGACTGCATGGGAAATATACTCCAGGCGAGAACATCTGGGTGCTGAGGGGGTGGGTCCCATTCTACAGCCACCCAGAGGGAGCCAGGGAGGGAGGACATGTATGTGTGACCCACGCCAACATGTATATATACCCAGGACAAAAAGCAGGGAAAACAGTATCGAAACATTAGCCATAGTTCTCTCCGAGTAATTGGGAACCCTGGGTTAATTTTTTTCTTTTCTTTATACTTGCATTCACTTTCTACAAGAATGTATAATACTCAGGTTTTTAATTATGAAAGAATGACACGTGTCCCTTCTACACTATGATATCCGCAGAGCCCTAAACATGACCTACAAACAAACACCCACAGATTTATTTATCAGGTAATCTGGGGCAATGCAGACTCTAAATCTTGTGCTGGGATGTTCTTCAATAAGAGATGTGGAAACACAAAGTATTATCATTATCAAGCATTTTCTCCCTCAGTCACTTGGTCTTTCAGAGTAAGCGAAGCACAGAAATACAAGTCAGGTGCCTGCACACCCCTGTGCCTGAACTCTGGCATTTGCCGTCACCACCCCACTTTGCTTCCAGCTTCTGCGACACTCTTTCAGCTTCCCCTGCCTGCAAGCCTTGGGGGAACCAAGCTTAGCAATCTGGCCACCCCAGGGACCTGCGCATCCTGCCGAACAGGGAGAGGACCCAAGGGCAGCAGTCAGTGAGCCGGGGAGCCCCTGAACCAAGCCAGTTGTTAAGGAGGCGTGAGAACCCATCAGCTGGAAACGCCGAAGGCGGGCAGGCGGGCGGAATGATTCTGGGTGAAGGAACATTGTAAATGTTGTCACCCAAAATAGAGCTGAGCTGAACTTGGCTCCCAGGCACTGCAAGCCTCCTTCCTGCTCCCTGCTGGCTCCCTTCCGAAGCCTCAGAGATGCTCCCCAGGCACCACACCTCCTCCTCCCTGCTGCCCGATTGGCTTCCTCTGGGCTGCTACCTGAAGTTGAAGACAGTGGAAGAGTTGCTACTCTGACCTGGAGCTCCAGGGGTCGGCCCAGCAATCATACAAATTTCATGGGCAGACATCAGGGAACCCAAGACCAAAGGCAGATCTACCAGGACGGTAACGTGGACCTCCTTATCGCTGCCATCACCTCCTCCTCACCACTGCTGCCGCCTTGACCTCCAGCTCTGTCTATGATCTGTGAACCATCCAGTCACCCAAGTCAGAAACCTCAGCATTCTCTTCAGTAAATTCTCTTACAGCTCCACGTAATTATTCACTCAGATGTACCGACTCCTCTTCCAACTCTCTGCAATCTAGTCCCTTCTTTGATTTACGGCTTCTGAGGTCCATCAGGCCTATGTTGTCTTCCCTTGGATTACTACAGAAACTTTTTAAAAAAGATTTTGTTTTTTTTTAGAGAGATAAGGGAAGGAAGGGAGAATGAGAGGGAGAGAAACATTGACGTGCACACGTGAGAAGCATTGATCGCTTGCCTCTCGCACACCCCCAGATGGGGACCTGGCCCACAATCTAGGCATACGTACTGACTGGGAATCAAACTGGCAACCGTTTGGTTCACAGGTCAGCACTCAATCCACTGAGCCACACCAGCCAGGGAGATTTCTATAGAAACCTTCTAACTGCTCTCTCCACCTTCAATCCTTTCTACTCCATCATCAGGTACGATCCAACATCGAAAGTGGTCACTTCAGTCCCCTCTTCAAAAACTTCTCAGGGGCTCCACCCTGCCTACAGAATGAAGTCCAAACTCTTTACTATAGGACTCAGGGCCCTTCACTCCCTCTCCGTGACCTCTTGCTAGCCTTGTCTTTTGCCTCCTCCCCACCCTCACATCCCATGTTCTAGCCACATCAGACCGGTCAGAGTTCCTTGGATTTTCCAGACCCCAGATGGTCAGGTGAGACCTTTCATACGAAGCCACTGCTGTAGGCCCCACTGAGAAACTCCTCCCCCTCGCATCTCCTGTCGGCATCCATACCACTTATTTGGCATTTGGCTCATTTAGTCAGTTAGAGCTTTTTTCTTTTGCATCATCGTAACTAACCTAGAAGAGCTTGAAAGGAGAAACAATGTCTTCATATTTGTTTTTCCCTAGCATTTACACTGTGCCCTATACTTTCTGGTATTTAATACACCCTTACAACTCCTGATGATGACACCATCAGTTATGTTTCCACACATGAGTGCCTTGTTACTGCAATGAAATTATAAGCAACTTGAAGATATAGGCCATGTTTTAAATTTCTTTTTATCTGCCTAAACATGCCAGGTACTACTCTAATTATAAGAGATGGGGCAGGGAAAAAGAAAAAAACATCCTTGTCCTTTCAGAGATTGTAGTTCTGGTGGAAGGAGACAGACAGCATTTATAAGACACACTGGCTAAACATATAGTAATGCTAGATAATGATAAGAACTACGATGAAAAACACAACAGAAAGAGGAGCAGAAAGTGACACGGAGTTGCACTTTCAGACAGGATGGCCTGAGAAGTCCTCACTGAGAAGGTATCACCTGAAGAGGTGGAGGATGAAGGGAGCGAGCCACGTAGATTTCTAGGTGAAGCATATTCCAAGTCGAGAAAACAGCAAAAGCAAGGAAGCGGAGACAGGAGCAATTCTGGCAGGTACAAAAAAGGAAAGGAAGGACCACAATGAGTCATGTGGGAGAAACGAGGGAAGAAGGAAGGAGGGAGCTGGGGTCAGAGAGGGAGCAGACCAGGACATGCAAGGGTGCCTTTCCTCAGCTTCCTCTGAGCGAGAAAGAAAACCAGTTGGGGCTTTTAGCAGAAGAACCTCCTGAGCTGACTTATTTTTCATGTTTTCAATCTGACAGCTGCGTTCAGAACAGACGGAAGAGGGGTAAGGTTGGAAGCAGAGTGACCGATCTGAAGGCTATTCGAACAACGAGGCAAGAGATAATAGTGGCTTAGGTCGAGTGGATAATCGGGGAGGTGATGAGAAAAGGGGAATTTATCAGTTGATGGGCAAAAGTGCCTGGCTGTCTCCTGTAATCTTCTCCAATTCAAAAAATGGGAAACCAGTTGTGCAGGTCAGAAACACTGGAGCACTCCCCCTCTTCTCCCACTCCACATCCAAGCCTTTCACAAGTCCTGTATGTTCTACCTTCAAAATATATCCAGAACCCAACCACTTCTCATCACCTCCCCAATTATCCACTTGATCCAAGCCACCATCATCTCTTCCCTAGTTGTTCTAAATGGCCTTCAAATTAACTAGATAATTTCCTACTTTTGATCATTATACTCCGGTTATATAACATGCTAATATTAAGGGAAGTCGAGTGGGGAGTGTACAGGAACCCTCTGTTTTGGTTTTCTTTTTTGCAAGTTTTCCATGCGCACCAATAGGAAACTAATATATGGAGGTAGGAGATAAATATATCATATTTTAGAAAGAGCTGCTGTTCTGGAGTAAAGTCTTGATCAAGGAATAATATCTCATCAAGATTATGTCTCTACATTGAAATTAAGAACAAACTGACAGGAGCCAGAGGGGAGGTGGGAGGGGATAATGGGAGGAAAAAGGGGAAGGGTTATCAAGGAACATGTAAAAAGGACACATGGACAATGACAGAGGGGGGTAGGATCAAGGGTGGGAGGTGGGAGTGGCTGGGGGCGGGGCGATGGAGACAACTGTACTTGAACAACAAAAAGATTTAAAAACGAGATTATGTCTCTAGCTCTACCTTATAGCGGGCACAATATCGCATTCTACAATTAATACACGCAGAAGGCAAGAGGAAAGTAGAAAATTACCATCAGGCAAACACCACAACCAACTGTTGCAACAGGATCCACCAATGGATGCTAAAATTAGTAGTCAAAAAGGGTTTACATAGCTTCAAAGTATGTTCTTCAAGGTGTTTATTAACTATAATGGGTAAGATAATAACTTCATAGTAGAGAAACTCAACAGACACCACCTAGCCAAGTGATCAAGGTTATCCTCACCAGTGAGACCCATTGAGAAGGACACAAGCTCACTTCTGCAGTAATCTTGTCGAAAAGGCATAACCTCACTTCAATAATGAGAAAACATTAGACGGATCCAATGCTCTTCATAGATGTCACGATAGTGGAAGACAAGGAAAAATGGGAAGACTGGTACAGAGTAGAGGAGATAATGGAGGAATAACAGCTGAGTGCAACGTGGGATCTCAGGTGGCTCCTGGAACAGAAAAGGGACGTGAGTGGAAAACAACAGATGAAGTTCAAATAAGGCCTGCAGTTGAGTTAATAATACCGTACCATGGTTAATTTCCTAGTCTTGATCATTTTACTCTGGTTATGTAAGACATTAATATTAGGGGAATTTGGGTGATGTTGTCCATGGTAACTCTGCACTATTTTTGCAACTTTTCTGTGAGTCTAAAATTAGGCCAAAATAAAAAATTTAAAACCAAAGATTATGTCTCCAGATTCACCATTGATTAAACATCACCCCACAACTCCAGGCACCTTTCCCTCAGTTTTATCTGGAAAAATAAGATGAACTTGATGTCCTCCCAGGAAATGTGTCATTGGGTGAGGTTGTCCCAAAAAGTCTATTAGGCCTTGAGCTCCCTTGGGCCAAAGTGAGGATTTGAAGGAAAGACCCCAAAGCTTTAAGCATGTCCCCTCCCACGTACGAGAACTCCTCCTGTGAACATCAAAGGACCTGATGATACATCTAAAATTGCCATTAATGAGCACCAGTTAGCAGTTTACGGAGACCTCCCCCTTCAGTTCCAATGGCCAGAGAAGGGTGCTCCGGGACTAGAAGCTGGTGCTCCTCCAAATGCAGCCAGTCACCCAGCAGTGCAGCTGAGGCCAGCACTGGTTTTCCTTCCAAACGTCTGCCTCCACAGGAAAGGAGCTCCTGGTCTCGAAACCCGTCTCTCAGACTGCGTCACCACCTGCCTCTGTTTACCTTCTATTTCCCACAGAGACTACATTCTTGGACAGAGACAGCCACAGAAGGAGTGCTTGTGGTCACCAAAACCAGAAAGGCCATCAAGGTCACGTCCACAACCACACAGCCTCAACCTCTCAGGTTCCGCATGCCCACTCCGTTGCCCAGTCTAGCCCCAGCCCCGCAGGCATCTCAGGCTCACGTCAAGGTGGGAAACTGCACTCGCAGCACGGCTCTGTCCCCGGGAGAGCCCGCAATGCATTCTGGAACTGCGGGGTGGGGAGGTGGAGAATGGGAGAGGGTAGGGCGCCGGGAGGGGCGGGGAGGGAAGCACCGACGCTAGCAATGCTCCTCCTCAACTCTAACTCAGACGTGATTCTCCAAGCCTGCCACATACGCCATGGAATTCTTACTGGAACACCACATGCCAAAGACGTCTGGGGCACAGGCTCTGAAAATCAGTGGCCCCTCTGAAAGGCCAGTTCAAAAAGGGCCATTAGCACGTATCTCCCCCGTCCTGGGGCCAGGCCAGGAAAAAAGGATTCTCCCATAGCGTGAACTGCTGAGGGCCCTCCAGTCTGGGGTCTTAGTTCGGTCAATACAGTGGTACCTCAGTACTCACCATTAATTCATTCCAGACCTCGTGACTAGTGCCAAAACTGATGAGTACCAAACGATGAGGCATTTTCTCTTTCGGGGCAGCACCGTGACTCATACAAATTCTAGCAAGTGCAGTGAGTCCCAAGCAAACGCCGAGTGCTGAAACATGCTTTTCTTGTCAAAATGCTGTAAGTACAGGGTTCGACGAGTTGTGAAGCCAGTGAGTACCGAAGTATGACTGTAATTCCAACACGTGCCATCTGTCACCCATCCTGGTCAGTACACATTCTGTCCGGCTGACAGCAGACCAGCACAGGGCTGCGGAGGGCTCTCGTGTGCTATCTCAAACACAGTGGGGATTGTTTAGCTGCAGCAGAAGCCTGAGGTGTTGAAGAAAGCTTTTATGTGCAGATTGATTAAGTAAAATATAAGCCATTCATAAGATGGCCTTCTACGTGTACATTAAAAATCCCATTTGCCCTGGCTGGTGTGGCTCAGTTGGTCAGAGCATCATCCCATAAATCAAAAGGTTGCAGGTTTGATTCCCAGTCGGGACACACACCTGGGTTACAGGTTCCATCCCTGGTCAGAGCACATGTGAGAGGGAACCGGGAGAGGCAACCAGTTGATGTCTCTCCTTCACACTGGTATTTCTCTCCCTCTCTCTTTCACTTGCTTCCCCCTTCTCTAAAATCGATAAGCATGTCCTTGGGTGAGGATCAAAAAAATTAAAAAAAAAACACATTTTTTTTAAATCCTGTTTTCCAAGAGCGGTTTGCCATACATTATGATCTGATCCTGATTTGGTGTGGATGTGGTGTGGAAGAGGAGAGATATGCAAATTAAAAATGCAAAAAGAAAATGCGCCTCAGTAGTAGTTATCTAGGTGATTGAGATGCTGAAAGATCTTTTTAAATTTTCTTCCTTATACTTTTCTATTGCTTCTAAATTTCCCCCAACAAATATACATTACTATTCTAGTACGCAAAATAGATAGCTCCCATTTTATAAGAGAATAAGCAGTTACAGAGAGTCTCCTTAACCTGCCCTAGGCTCTTCAGTGAGTCAGAAGCAAAACCAAAAATAAAGAGCCTGGTGCTCCAAAGCCTTGCTCATTTCACAGGCTGCCAGCATGTGCTCCGTGGTGGCTGGAGGACAGTGGTTCCTAATTGGGGCAGTTCTGCCCCTCAGGGGACAGCTGACTTGTCTGGAGACACTTTCGTTGGTTGTGATGGGGGGAAGGGGCATTGCTGCTGCCAAGCATCTCACACTGCACGGGACAGCACCCGCAACAGAGAATTGTTTGGCTCAAAAACGTGAATACAGCAGGTTCGCAGATAATACCATCTCGGTCGATGCTGTTTTGTTATAACTTTGATGAGGAAAAAAAAAGATCCATTCCCAGCCGGGACCACTGTCTATGCGAGTTTGTTCATTCTTTCCCTGTGCGTGTGTGTTTTCCCCGGATACTCTGATTTCCTCGCACATCTCAAAGGTGTGCACACTGAGTGAACGGGCATGTGTACACTGTCCCAGTCTGAGTGTGTGTGGCCGGGGGTGTGAGTAGCCCCTGATGGAAGGACACCCTGTCCCAGGTGGGCTCCTGCCTTGCACCCTGAGCTGCTGGGACAGGTTTTGACCACCCATGACCCTGAACTGGAATCAGGGGGTTGAAAAATAATGATCTTACTTGTTTTGTTGACCTTTACTAAATGTATACACAGCTCATATTTATTTCAAGGTTTAATACCGGAAGGCTTTGGGGTCTTTATTTAGAAGTTTGGTGATGCTTTTGTGTTAAAAAATATGCCCTATTAACTTAAGTCTTGCTTCTGTCAATTAGCCTATGGGAAAATTGGTTTCATTATACATTGCTTCACTTGAAGTTGTAGTTTCCAAGAACCTACCCATGACTTGAAGTGAGAAGTTACTACAGTGCTACTGTCAGAATCCTGCTGTAGAAGGAAGACACCGGTTTTATTCCTCCACCGCTAGACTTGGAAAAAGCTCAGGAGGCTCTAAAATACATCAGGCTCCTCCAAGCTGCCTACCACCCTGCGCCGGCTGCACTGCCTTCTGCCTCAAACAGGATCTGACTCCGCAGTTAATGAGCCCCCGGGTGCAGAACGCCAAGGACTTTATTACTTATATTAGGCATCCTTCCTCTTCCAAATGGAGAAAAATAAATTGTTCATTTCACTCCAGAACTATAACAGGCACAAACAGAACACAGCTTAGGATCGAGCGCCCAAATAGAGGAGATGAGCCAGTGGGGACAGGTGGAGGGAGCACACGCTGACAGTGTGACGCCGGCTGGGCCAGGGAGCGGGAGGCCTGTTCGCAGGTCCTTCTCAGAACCTTCACTTCCGGCACCTCAGGAGTCCTGGGTGACTTCCTTCCAGACTTAGCTTCCTAAGTGTCTCTAGACTAGGAGAGAAGGGAAGAGTCACCCCCAAGCCCTGAGAAAGATTCCTTCCCTCTCAGAAACCCTTTTCTCCATCAAGGGGGCCACTAGCTTGGACTTACCCACGGGCATCAAGGGGACACGGATGTGATGCTAACATTTCCTGTGCTCTTGGGCCCAACTTAGAGAGTCCCAGGACTCAAGAGCTGGAAAGAAACTTGGCCAAACCCCCTCTCTTTACAGATTGGGAAAGCAAGTACCAGAGAAACTAAGGATCAGGCCCAAGTCACACAGGGACAGAGTCAAACCTGAACCCAGACAGTCCTTTCAGTCTGCGCTTTACCAGCATCTCGGCCACCAGAAAGTCTGGTGCCATAGGACCACTGCCACCAGTCCTGTCAGAGGAAGTTCTGTCAGAGGGACCACCCTCCAGTGGCACTTCACACAACAGCAGGCACGGGGGACCCACGCAGGAGCGTGTCCACCGTGGGGAGACTGTGCTCTGTGTACTCCACTTGGCTGCAGGCCTGAGGACGGGCTCAGGGTCTATGCGGGGGAGATGGGCGGGGCAACAGACACCCCCCGCAGCAGGTGGGAGTCTCTTGTGCCGCCACTGCCTTCCCCCTTCAAGTAGCCGAGGAAACATGACCTCAGCTGGCCCCTCTCGCTGGACGGTTGACCACACAACTGTTTGCTGTACTTATTCTGCAGGTATGTACTGAGCATCTATTATATGTCAGAAATCAAGGTGGACACGGGCCTTTGGGGGCTGATCCAGTGTCTCTAAGATCCAGCCCTGTCACATTCCCCTTCACTCTAACTTTCCCTAAAGGAAGCCAGTCTGTGCCTGAGCTACCTCAGGACAATCTCACTTTGGCTGGTGAGCAAAAGAGCACAACTAACATCAAATGAAATGTCTCTATACTGCAGTGGATTCCAGAGGGGTCAACATAAAATGCCAACTTAAAACCTAGAAGGAGAAAGAATAGCCTGTTCACTCCAGCGGTAGAGGAAAAATAATCTTCTGACAAATGATATGATCAGAGATAAGACTGGCGGGCTTAAAAAAAATAAAAGCACGAAGACAGGGAGGTTAGACAACATGGTTAGAATATGATCCTAAGGTCAAACAGGCCCGCGATACTTCCAACTAGCTGTGTGGCCTTGAGAACATTATTTAACCTCTCTGAATATCCCATATGAAAAAGGAGACAATAGCAATAGTGCCAACCTCCTAGGGTTGCTGTAAGGACTGAATGAGATAACATGTGCCAAACAATTACACAGTACTGGTACCTCTTCAATAGCCATTCTTTCTGGCACTTAGCACTCACCCTCCAACCTGGTCCTACCCCTTTCCAGAAGACCAGGGCAAAAAGGCGCCACAAACTTCCCTGGGCTGCAGCACTCACTGCCCTGTGGACTAATGCCACCATACCGCTCCACCCTCTCGGGTCCAAGGAACCCTGCCCAAACCAGATGGCAGCTTGGAGTCCAGAACGATCTCAGGGTGACTTGGGCCCCTTAAGTGGCCCAGAAATCCTGGGAGGCTGGCCTGGAATGCGGTCAGGGCAGGATGGAAGCCCTCGCCTGGCTTGCCAGTGCCGCTGGGCCATGAGATACACCACACGTCGAAGACCCACAGAGCAGTCAGCAGCCCCTCAGAGTGTTGCTGTTCCTGCAGGACGGGGACAGGCGAGTCTCTCACCTGCCTGGCCTCAGAATGCAGGTGTCCTCACAGTCAGAGTGTCCGAAACCTTAACCAGGTCTCCTTTTTTCCTGGAACCAGGCTGAAGGTTCTTTTGGAGAAAGACCTTGTCCTATAACGCTCTGAATGGAGCGTTCTACGCACGGGATGTGCTTTAAACACGCTTTGAACGAAATACAGGGTTCAGCAGAAGTAATGCCTGCTTGAGGTGGTGGGTAGGGCACGTGAATGTCTCGCACGAGATGGGCAGCAATTTGAACATTTCACCTAAAATGCCATACAGTGTGTTTGAGTGTGATAACGTTATGTTACAGAAGTACAAGCTTATGATTTTGTAATAAAAGATTCTGAAATAAAAAAAGCGGCATTATTTGTGCTGCACCCTGTATTTCTTGACTGTCAGCAAATAGAACAAGGAATGTGTACCTTAAGTTCACCGGCAAAGGCCAAGCGTGCCAGGACTGATTTCCCCTCCCATCCACAAGGGGCAGTGCCTCACTCGTGCTGGATCAGGCACTTCCTGTTCCAGCCAGAACCCTCAGGGATCCAGGTGGAGAACTTCAAAAGCTCTGATACCCGAGGCTATCCAAGACTTGTTAATTATTGTTTAAATAGCCTTTAAATCTGGCTGACATTCACAAGGCCCACTGCCGTTCCCTTGGTTCAGGTCCTCTTTATCCACTGGGGGGCGCTCTGTCACCAGTCCCTCCCAATCCCGGGAATGCAGTACACAGCCATCAGAGACCAAACACTACTTGGGTCACTTTCTTATCTAAAAGCCTTCAAGGGATTTTCTCTTTTACAAAGAGTAAAAACCAAACTCTTCCGGTTTAGCACAGAACACCATTTCCAACAGGCCACGGCCTGTCTTAGCAGCAGTATTTCCACCGCTTCGGACGCATAATGTATTGCTGCTTTCATGCCATTGCCTGTGTTATTTTCTCTTCCTTCAAATTTTTCTGTGCCATCTCCTAGTTCTTCATCTTTCAGGCACACTCCTTAGCCTTCCTTCAGGACTGTGGCAGGCAGCCTCTGAGATGGTCCCCCATGTTCCCACCTCCTAATATTCCTGCCCCTGTGCAATGTCCCACCCTGAGTGTGGACAGCACTTACTGACTCACTTCTTATAAATATGACAAGATTGATGAGATGACACATCTGTGGCTGAGTTACAAAAGGACCATGGCTCCTACTTTGCTCGCTCTGAAGGAATTCAGCCACTATGCCATGAACTCTATGGTAAAAACCATGTGACAAGGAACTGATCTTTCTGGACAACACCAGCAAAGATCTGAAGCCTGCCAATGGTCATGCGAGTGAACTTGGAAGACCCCTGTTGAGACCAGAG
>PVKM010024955.1:0-20215 GCA_004027735.1 Carollia perspicillata
GAGAACCTAACAGTTGATAACCAGGAAGGTGGAGCACTTACCAGGGACCCTTTCGGTATTTCCCCCTCAGCTTTGGTTCTGATGTTTTTCTTGTGGTTTCCTTGAGTGCTGATAGAGCTGCTGGTGAGACAGGAGCCCTGGGAGCTGCCCTTTAACACACTCCTGCAGGAAACATTATTTGATCCACTTTCTGTCTGGTGAGCTGCTCTCTTATCAACTCTGCAGGTAGAAAGTGATTCCTCTGATAAATTACATTGCTTTTCTTCAATCACTCTCTTCTTCCCAATTCTTTAATGTTTAAAGTAACCCCCACATACCTCTTTGTTTTTAACTCTTTGAGTGATAGTGCCTCTCAATGGCCTTGATCAAATCTTTATCTGATATTCCAGTAGCGTGTCAATTTAGATTTGATAAAATAATCCTTATTTGTATTTTATGACTGCTTGTGTGATGGGGGTGGGGGCAGTTAAAACCACTGAAAAGTGATTGCTAACTGCATGTCTGACTTAAGATCAGCAGGAAATGTAATTTCCTCTGGAAGTTTCTCAGTATACTTTTGCTTGGTATATGCATATTTTAGAATGTATGTTTAATTTGCTTCTATTTCATGCTATATGGGTACATTCATGGGTCCTAGTGTAGGCTGAATTTCTTTCAACCTTAATAAAACTTACCATTCTTTAATTTCAGAGACCATTGGTTTGGTTAACAAAGTAACATGGACTAAATTATCATTTTATTGCTAACTTTTATTTCATTGTTTAAATTTTGGCTAACGTATAAAACACTGTTATCCTGCATTTCTGCTTTTATGAAAAACATGCTTGGCTGGCATTTAATGTTCAGGAAGCAAACAACTCTCCCTGTGGGCAAGGCCCTGCCACCCCCGAGATCACCGCCCTCTTTGCGTTACCTGTTCAGAAGTTCTGTCATAAAGGTATCTTTTGTTGCACATGGAACAGGACTAGGTCTATTTCTCGGTTCAAACTTCATTTGGTCGTAAATGTCGTGTGGTGTTTTGAGATTATTTTTGCTTTGTAAACTCCCATTGGGAGGATCTGCCAGCTCTGTATCCCTGTTAAGCTCATTTTCAATCTCACACTGGAGCTCAGGCTTCTTTTTCTCTTTTTTTCTCTCTGATTTTAACTGCTTAGTTCCAAAGCCCAAGGCTTTTGCATCTTTCTTTTCCACTTTGCTTTTGGAGACCTCCATTTTCCTGCTACTGAGGGCTGGAAGTCGACTCCTCCGAAAACCAAACCAGCTGGCAAACGAAGGTCCAGGCCGTGGCTTCGCTTCCACAGACGTGGACTTTGTTTGCACTTGGCCCTTTTCCACATTCTCCTGAATGCACAACATGACCTTTTCTTCGATTGTGGGTGAGAGGGGGGCTTCTGGGCTCACAGCATTAGTCCTTGTTATAGAAGTATTTGGATAGATTCCAGGAGTTTCTAGCTTGGGGGTCCTGCTTGTTTCCAAACTGCCTGGGCATTGTGTCCTCCCTGGGCTCTGCAGGCCTCGTGGGCAGTCTGCCAGGGTGGGTGGGCATCTGCAGTGGTCCCTGCCTGGTTCTTCAGGTGCAGCCTCACTTGGGCATCCTCCCTGGGGATAGGCCTGCTGGTCTTCAGGTCCAGGTGGGGTGAGGAGCCCTCCAGATTTTGGAGGGATCCTCAAAGGCAACTTGCTAGGGCTTCCATGCCAGCTGCTGGAGCTGCCTGTGCTCCCCAGGGAGCCCTGCCTCGAGGGGGCATGGCCCAGGGCCCTCCCAGCTGTGGGGAGGCTGTCAGACATGGAGGCTGAAGGGGTCTTGCTGGGAGAGCCATCAGTGGAGGAGCTCTGCCGGGTCAGAGAACTGCCTCTCTCTGCAGTGTTGGTAATAATCTGAGTTCGGACTTTGCCTGGCCCTTCCATAGGGGGTGTGGGGGGCTTCTCACCTGAGTGAGCACTGAAATTCTGGCTGCGGGCTTTAGCTCCATTCATGCCTAGAGCTGGTTTTAGATGTGGCTTGTTGGTGGAAAGAGATCTTTTTACAGACCTGTTTTCTACTCCCTTTCCGTCAGCCCCAGGGATGAGATTTTCCATTGACTCTGGCATTGCTGCTTCTGGGGGAAGCCCTTCAGCCAAACTGCCTTGTGCTTGTAAACACAAAGGAGTCACAGGTCTTTCGCCCTCTGTGGCCTCGAGGCTCGTCGGATTCCCAGAATGTTCTGGCTTTGACTTGCTCGCAGCTGCAGAACTTTTAGAGGCTTCATTGAGACTGTCTTTTTCATGTTTCCCTGGCACTGTGGAACTTTTCCTGAGCAATTGGGGAGACTTCATGAGAACTTTGAGCCCAACTGGGAGGCGAGTTTTCAAACTTTTCTCATGAGCACTCTGACAACCATGTGAGGCATTATGGCTTTTGGAGGATGGTGAGGGACTGTTCACCTGAGGTGATAGCGACTCATTGACCCCTAAGAAGGGAGGCTTGGGTGATGTGGAGACACTGTCATTTAACTGTCCTTTTCTTCCTGGAGGGACACTTGTGGAGGATGATATGTCCAGAGGTTCATGGGCTGAAGAACGATTCTTGGGAGTCTGTAACCCTGCGTCTGTTTGTGTGGTCCCAGAGGTTTGATGAGGTGGGGTTTTGGGGGCACCTCTCTTTGGAGAGACCTTTGGGGGCCCTGGAGCCATCACGACAAATGAGGTGGAGGAGGTATGAGCAGAGCATCTGGTCTGAATCACTGTTTCTGTGGAGGGCAGAGGATGAGGAAAGATGGGTTTTTTGAAGGCCACAGAAGGTTTCTTCCCCTGCACTTCTGTGTGACTGGAGGAAATGAGAGGAGCAGAGGATTCTTTCAGAGGGGCTGGTGTGAATACAGTCCCTGCTGTTTCATCAGTGACGCTGGTTTCAGGCTTGGCAGATGAAGGCAGTGGCAAATAGTCATAACTGGGCCTGATGAGCAGGGAGAGTGACCTGCCTGGAGGGGGTGGGGGAGAAGGTGATTTCACCCTTGCCTCTGGCCCAGGGTCACAGTGTTTATTTCTTGTGAGGGGTTCCCCAATGCCACCAGGCTCAATGAGGGGCCTTGAGAGCAACCGTGGTGCTGAAATCTGACTCTTGGAGCACTGGACCCCATCCCTCCTGCTGGACATTCTGGAGCTGCGTTTTGGAATGTGTGAGTCTGGCTGTACATCCCAGAGGTGCCCTGGGCCTTCAGTCCTCTTGAACCGGGAGAGTTTCCCAGGAGCCAAGGCTGGTGAGCTTTCAAGAACCACTGGGCCCGATGAGAGGGCTCTAGTGGAGGCTTCAGGCTCCACTATTTTTGATTTCTGAGGTGAAGGCTTCCCCCTGGCGGGTATTTTTGTCAGACTTTGCTTCTGACAGATACCCATGGACATCGAAGATCTACAGTTACTCTGGCATGACACAGTGTGTGTTGGTTTGGCCAGTTTTTGTCGCCGAGTATTTTGCGTTTCTGTTCTGGAGCTGAAAGATTCAGTGGGTGCCTTGGTGACATTTTCTGCACCGTCGTTTGGAATGTTTTTTTCAGTTTGCTCTTCAGGTCTCCTTACAAAAGTGTAGTCTCTCACAGCAGCCCCTGGCTGTGAGTGAGCAGTTCCCTGAGTTAAAGGTTCAGTGTGCTCTTCCTTGGGTCCACTGGGGGCCTGACTGATGGAAATTTCATTTCTGCTAACAGTGACAACACCTGTCTGGTGGGAGCTGAATTCAATGGGTTCACCATCTTCCGCATCAAATACTACAGTAACACATTCTTCTGAAGAAGTCCTTTTGACAACCCTTTGCTGCTTTATGAAACTAAACGTCTTTGGCCTACTCTCTAAGTGGATGGGCATTTGCTTTTCCTCCTCATTGGGAGACTCGAGTTGAGGTTTTCCAGGTCCCATGAGGATGTCCAGGTTTTCCGTAGACTTGTCGGTGTCCACAGTCAATGACAAGTCTGAAGGGCTTTTCTCATCGCTGCTATCTATATGCAACTCATCGAGGGTTTCATTGTCATCAGTGTCTGAAAGCTGGAGACTGCTGCGGCCCTGTCTGTCGGGACCCCTCTCTCTCTGCACCCAAGGTACCTGCATCACTGGGCACAGCTTCCTCTCCAAAGGACAGCTGCTGGCACAAGTGCTCAGCTTTTCCAGTCTTTCCCTGGGGTAAACCGAGGATGTGCCTTCTGAAAAGTATTTTCTGTTCAACTCCAAGCCAACTAGACTGTCAGAAACACTGTGGGTTAATTTACAACCATGCAGCCTGCAGGCCTGGTTTGGGAAGGCTTTATTCAGTGCCAAGGAGGAAGAGTCCTCATCAGCATCACCGTGAGAATCTGTGTCATAAACAAACACCTTATGGGGCTCCTTGCAGGGCTTCCCCATGTCAGCTGGTTTGCAAGGGGGGTACTCCTTGAGACTACTACTCTTAATTCCTGGAGAGTATATTCCTTCATTTGAGTTCATGCAATCTTTATAACCCCATTTGGTTATCACCGACGGGGGCTCAAGTAACACTTTTCGCTTCTGTAGCCTTCTTAGTCCTTCCAAAATGTGACTTTCCTTGATATGAGTTGGAGGTAGTTCATCTGTAGGACTAGCAAAGCCACTTGGGAGTGAAGAATCAATACTTAGCCTTTTATCCCAGTTTTGTGATGATGGCTAGGAAAGAAAAGTAGATATCAGAAATGACAGAGTCATGTGGATTACAAATTTATAACAGGAAAAGTCGATCATTGAACATAATTTGTTCCAGTGGTTGGTAAATATTCACAACAAATGCATACATTAATTAATTAATGGAAATTAATTCATTAACTGTATAGAAGATCTCTACTTTGCCAGGCCCTGAGCTACATAGTCTGGTATATGATTTAAAGAAGTAGAGAATAAGGACCTGCCCTCAAGAAGTGTGCACCACAGCCTTGGTTGGTGTGGCTCAGTTGGTCAGAGCATTGTGCTGTAACTGAAAGCTTCTGTGTTCTATTCCTGGCTGGGGCACATGCCTAGGTTGTGAATTTGATCCTCGTTCCAGGGGTGTAAGATCCCTAGTCTGGGTGCATATGGAAAGCAACCAATTGATTCTTTCCTTTTGTATCAATGTTTCTCTCTCTTCCCTCCTCTTTCCCTTCCTCTCTCTCCCAAAAGCAATGAAAGAATGTCCTCAGGTGAGGATAAAACATAAAAAAAAAGAAGCATGCCCTGGCAGAGGAGAGTACTTGAGCACAAATAACTGAAAGTCAAGGGTACAAATGAGAAGTGCAACTGCCATCAATATTCCGGAAATTCAAAGGAAGACCATACTTCTCTTTGGAAAAGTCATGAAAACCATGTAAGGGGAAATGTACTGTTTTTTAAACCTACCTAGTACTTGAAAGATGGCTAGTTCTGCCTTAACTTTAAAGTGAGAAGAATCATTTCTAGTTAGAAGAAATGCTATGCCAAAGACACAAATTGAGAAGGTAAGTGTAAGGCGCACTTACAAGAATAACCAAAGACAGTGTGGGCTCAGTGTGCAGGAGAGGTAATGAGGATAAATGGAAAAGTAAGTTAGCCCATGTCTTTATGGTCTCTTGCATTCTACCATCTGATAGAATGTCATGTGACTTCATGGTTTTGTCAGGTAGTGAACACCTATGAAATACAGCCACACATATAGCAGTGGGGCGATTGCTCTTAGAACCCATGGTAATGATTCACCCACTAACTTATAAAACTCTGTGTCTTATACCTCCACAAATATTAGGGTTAGTTTTGGAGAAGTGACCAAGAAATGGCAAAGAAAAAATACTGCATTCCACACAGATACTCATATTTTTCCATAGTATTGTTAATGACAAATGGAAGCGCAGGAGGGAACTAACACTGACTAAACAGCTGTTATGTACCAGCCACTTACACAGTATTTTGATTTAGTAGTCATAATAACATCAAGAAGAAGACATTCTCATCATATTTACTAGGGAGGGAACTGGGATTCAGCAAGATCAGTCTCTTGGAAATTATACAGCTATGGAAGAGCAGGTGCAAAGCTTTGAACTCTTATTTCTGAACCCAGACAGCCTGGCTCTAGGGCCTGCACAACTTAATCTGCATGGCACACTACCAGAGTCAAGCTCAGTTTCTGTTTTCCCCTCTATATTAGCCAATATCATACAAGAGATCATAGGTTATTGCCATACTTCTCTCCAGTGGAATGCTGGTTTAATCACAAACCAGCACTCGGGAAAATTGGTAAAAGGTGGGCACTTACCTAATGCCTTTTTTTTTAAGGCTGTATAACTAACGATGAAGAATTTCAATGCATGAATCTGGTGGTTTCAGATGCACTGTATACCTATCTTGATGAAGAGTGTAGCTCCCCTTGGCATCTCCATGCCAGTTAACCCTTGTGCTGTAACTCTGAACACCAACCATGTGCTCCTTAGTAGAGGTTGAAAATGTGCCAGAAACTTACACTGGATTCTAGCTTTTCAGTAAGCAGTGAACATTTGTTTATATCTAAGACACTTCCATAGAAATTACTCTTGCTATCAACAATATATTATATTATTTATTTGGTTTGTGTTATCTGTTTTTATTTTTTCATATTATACAATTTTTTAGAAAATTCTCCAGGGTCATAGTTGCTGTGGATAGATGCCATTTGGTGATGACTCCCCGGCCCCTTCCTCTTCCTTGTACCATTAAAAACTCCTTTGGAAATCAGAAGAAATCCTGTTGAGTTTGGGCATTATAAACTGACCAGTGAGAGGACTGCCACAACTTGGGTTAATAAGAATTTCCATGACCTTGATGGTCACATTCACAATAAAGAAGAGAAGGCAGGCAAAAGTACCTTGCAAGAACCTGAAAAAGGCTGACTTGATGTGTCCAGCCTTTGCCCACCTGTCTCCTTCCTGCCTCTCCAGAGCCTTCCCATGCTGTGATTTAATTCATCCCAGGGCCAGCGGCAGAAATGTCCCTGGACCCAGGGTCTCTGCTTGGGGAGATTAGCCACATTTCTCAGTTTTCCACAGGAGGTTATGGTATTCAGTAACTTGAGAAAAGTTTGGAACAATTTTGAAACTTGAAATAAAAAAGCATGGATCCCTGTAGGAGAGACCATGGAATGGAGCAGGTATTTCCCGCAGGTGGCTTCATTCTTTGTGGAAAGTTGGAAGAGCTTTGTGGTGGGAGCAGTTGGCTGAGAGATGCTGCTAAGGCAGAGGCCTGGGTTTAATGTCCACAGTCCATTCTGTTTCTTAACTGGACAACAGTTCTACACATTTTTAAAAAGAGTATTCTTGATCTTAGTGGGAACAAGTGCATCTCAACAACTGGAACAATTTTTCTGAGTTTTAGGCTGATTCAACAAGGCCAGTATAGCCAAACGGTTAAGAGTGAAGGTTCTGGAACCAACTGCCCAGCTCTGTCACTGCCTATGACATCTTGGGCTTAATTTCTCTGCATCTCAGTTTCTTAATTTCTCCTCATTTCAGTTTCCTCATCTATAAAATGGGGGATATGATTGGAGGACCTATTTAATAAGCCATCTTGCACATTAAATGAGCCCATACTTATGAAGAGTGTACACAGCTGTGTGGCACATGGTAATCACTCATTCATTAGCCCAGAATGCTCCATGTAGGGCAGGCTAATGTATTTCATGCAGGCTTCTTTTCTGTTTCTAAACACAACAGTACCAGAAAGAATAGTTGTGGACTAAAAAGAGGCAGTGGCCATATATTTATTAATATGTAAGTTAACTGTATTCATAATCAAGCACATTATATATTTATTATATAAGTTAATGCTAAATGAGTACCTGGTACATAGTAAGAACTATAGAACTTCCTTAAATAGTATAAATTTAATGTCTTTGCAGAACTGGGTCTCATTCGCTGAGTCCCTGAGAATTGGGACGTTCCTCTGTGAGATGTGACAGGGGTGCTGTGCTCCCTGACCTTTCTGAGCCAGGAGCCTATCAAATCTCCAGATCATGGGCCTGCAGTGTGTCTGAAATGTCTTAAGGGCCTTATTGCTTCTTTTTTGAGGAAAGAGGTTTCCCTAGAAGATCAAGGACTGTTCTAATTGGAAGAATTTCAGAAGAATGAAAGAGATAGATAGATAGATAGATAGATAGATAGATAGATAGATAGATAGATAGATAGAGAAGGCTCTCAGAAGGGGAGAAAGAAAGAGTGTGAGAGTAAAAACGGCAGAGCAAGGGGTTCTGGGAGCCAATAATATTCACGAAGAGAGGGGACAAAGTCTTCCCTGTCTGATAAGAGCCAGGTTCCTAACATTCATTCTTCATAACTCCAAACATCTCCTTCAGAGGAACAGTTCTGATGATGCAGCAGGCGCCTCACTTTGTATTAGAAGTCTAAGTCCAAGGGAATAAGCTCTAAATTCAAGTTAAAAATCTTTCTCTGAGTTCTTGACAAAGAGTATGACAAAACTACCCTCCACCAATACTTCCTGGCAGTTTGAATTTCCTGATTTCTGTGCTCCTGGAATTGTAAACTTAAATTATAAGAATGAGAAAAAAATGACCTCCAAATAGTCTGATTTGGGATTTCAATTCCCTTTTACTCTTTGTTTTTCTTCTACACCAGGAAACTGAAACCAGCTATTTCAAATACTTGGCCTACACCACTGTACAAGGATATTTGTAAAAAGCATGAAGGAATCTTTGATTGTGTGAGCCCACTTTGCAGATGGAGTCATTACGGCAGTAGAATTTTAAAAAAACCTACTAAAGGAATGCCTGGCATCTAAAAAGGGACAGGCCAACCCCTACTGAGCTGTGACCTGTCATCTTCCATGGTATTTTCTATTATGCCACCCTCTGATTTATAGTCAGTGTTTTAATTACATTGGGTAAGTAGGTTAATATAATACATGATACTTCTGAGCAATAAATTCCTACAAAGTGAATGATACTTCCAAAACTTTGGGTCACTTATTGAGATAATCCACTACTCTCCCTTTTCTCTAGGAAACAACATCAACAACATCCTCTCTGATTCTCATGGATGCTCAGTCTGGAATGGCTTGGCAAGTGGTCTTGCTGACTCTCAACTGCAGTGGACAGTAGCAAGTGTCTCTGAGCACTACAGTGAGGGAGGATGTCCATAAAACTAATGGGAAACGTCTGAGTTGATCTGAGATGTGGTCAGTTCTATTAGGCCAGGGTTCCAGGTTCCAGGTTGAGAGAAACCTGTAAACTCAGTGGGCTCTGCCAAAACACAGATAGGAAATGTCTTCCTTTTCCCAGCTCCCTCCCATGAGGTCCAAGTAACTTGCAGTCAAATCAATATTCTACTTCTCATGTGCTTTGTGACTTCTGGAAAGTAACACACGCTTTTTTGAACCAGATTCCTCTGTGGTATAATGGGGAGAATAACATTTCCCTGTATAGTTTTTGTGAGGAGTAAATGAACAGGTACTCAGAAAAATGGTCATTTCCTTCTTAGCCCTCCCCCACACCTTCCACCTTCCTACTAGAAGAAGATTCTTTTCTGGTTCACTCTGATGCTGAGGGGCCTTGAAAGGAGGCCTTACCCTTTTCCTGATGTTCTTTCCATCATGCCACGTATATGAGGAGCCACTGGAATACTCGCTGCACGTGCTCGAAAGAGACAGTTCACTGCTGCTACAGCTGTTGCGAGGGCAGAGATGAGCAGGGGTGACAACTCCTGGACCAGGACATTTCAGAGCAGGGGTTCCTGATTTTGTGTTCAGCTGGCACTCCTGAAAACATAGGGAACCTGTGAGCTAGGGCTTTGCTTAGGGGAAGTAAATATCAACTCAACCTCATAATGAGGCATAGGTGAGTAGAACAAATTAATCTCTTGGAGCTATATTTATTCTTTTAAAAAGTGAATAATTATAATACTGCCTACCTTATAGGGTTGCTGCAGGGACCAAGTGAGGTTCTAGATGGCAAGCATATAGCACACTAACTGGAGGAAGTAGGTGCTTAATTGGTGAGAGGTACCATCTTCATTAGGTAGAACTGTCACAATGGTAGTTTCCCATTTTATCTCATTATAGTGGTGAAAGAATCAGATCAATACCAAAACATGACTCTAATGCCACAAAAGGACGCAAACAGAGTAGGATCTTTGGCTGGAGTTCAGGAGCATGAGCACCAGCCTGAGAGTCTAGCACCCTGGATACATACTGCCACGAGATATGAGACTTTGAGCAAAAAAACCAAACCAAACCAAAACAAAACAAAACAAAAAGCCCCAAACATTTAACTCCCATGATCCTTAATGTCTTCATTTGTAGAGTGGAGCAGTTCTACCAGATTACCCCTGGTTCCTTATGGCTCTGATGCATCATTCTAAGTAAGGAATCAAATGCCTGGAGCATTTCTATACCACCTTCCAGGAAGCCATGTACAGTGGAACACCAGCCTCAGGACCAAGGAGGTTCTACTGTAAAAGATAATGGGACTTTTCATGTCAGTTGGCTGTCCAAATAGTAAAGAATATCTTATCAAATAGATCTAGTCCCCATGCAGAAGATCCAGGTGGTTCAAATTCTAGAGGGTCTGCAAAGAACATGGGTGACAAAGTTGTAAACATCCCAACACTTCTCAACAGCCACTTTATAGGCTCCTAATGTAACACATGAAGCAACACAACTGGACAGGATAAATTAATTTAGCATCCCAACCATGGGAATGGAATCTCTCCATTACTGTCTAATTCCAGTCTCCTATCTATATACAGCTTTGCCTCAGAAACTCTTTGATGGGGAACCATCTATCTTTGTGTCACTTGCAGAATGGCAAAACCACTTACTTATGCAATCTATTGACACTTTATGGGTGCCTTTAGTACCCGAGTACTTATCAGTGTTCTCCAAATGCAATTTCAACTGACAGTGACTAAAAACCAGCTTGGGGAATAAAGCTAATGCTATTCTGAGAGTGCTTGTGGTAAACATGAAACCCTTACCTAAGTACAGAGGGTATGATTAATCTGCTGTCTAATCAATATTCATAATTCTTAGTAATGTTAGATTTCCAGGGTTAGGCAACTGCTTTGCTATTGATACTTCATTTTTGCAGCATAACAGTCTCTTTAAGTGACCTTAAAAATGCCAAAAGAAAGTTACTACTGTTTTTTCTCCTTGAAATTTGACTCTAAATATCATTAAAAGGAAAACTTGTCTTTAAATCCAGTTTTTAATGATATCTATTGATTTATAACCTTGTTTAGTGCTGGACATAACTTAGGGGGCATTCATATTTGTTTATCAACAGATGCCTCCAAGCAATGGTCCTACTGCACAGGAATACCTGGCATTCAGACTGCAGCCACTGTGTACATGTGAAATACGCCCTGAGCGACCGACCTCTCAGACATACCACCTCACTCTCCACTTCTACATGTGTGCTTTCTATCTTCTCCACTCTGCTCTTTCATATTTGGTTGTCTGAGCTAGCAGAGTGGTGGTTTTACTTAGGAGTAACTTTGCTCTGACGGATTTGACTACTATCCAGAGAGAGATTGTGTCTGTTTCCTGAGAAGCCACCCAGATCTAAACTTCTCCAATGGCCCATTTTCATACTCTGCATGGCTTTCCATTAGAGTTTATAGTCTATCTTTTTTCCCCAGGATACTGAAGTTTATATGTGATTTTCCTGTCTTTCCCACATACCCCTTCCTACTACACCTATCAAAATGAAACCTATTTTTACAACTTAACTCATTCCCAGGCCTCTTTTAACAAGTATGTGTTCTTGCCCAGTTGATGCCCATGTGTGTACCTATGGTACAGATGCTGGTTAAGATGATGGGAAATTAGAACTCTCAACATCAGCTGGAGAAAAAACAGCTGCCCCTCCCTTGGTCTTGACCGTGAAATGTCCAGAAGTGATAGAAGATAATTCAGGAAGGTGAGAAAGGCCCATCAATGTCATGGAGGCAGATGGGGTCAGGGGTGGTTAAGCAGAGGGGTGTCCTCTAAGCCAGGCTTTTCACACCTTAATGTGAACACAATTCATTGATGATCTTGTTTAATGTAGATTCCAATTTAGTAATTCTGAGATGGGACCTAAGATGTATTTTTAACATATTTACAGGTGCTTTAGTGCTGCTGGTCCAGGACCTGTGCCTTCTGTAGAAAGGCCCCAGGAGAAGCTATGAGAGGATCTACCTCTTATGCGAATTTTGTGGTAGCATGTTGTGTCATCTCACAGTCTCACCTGAACTGAGCTCAGGCAGGACCAAAGGAATGACCTGAGCCCATCCATGGGCTAGTGGAACGGGGAGTGTGTGTGTGTGTTTGGGTGACTACAGGGTAATTCCTTGCAAAGAAAGAGGAAGGGGCTAGTCCTCCCTACTGGGACATTCTCCCACTATTCTTCTAGCTTAGACAATCAATCTTTAAAGGTAATAGAGGACCCAGAATCTGACATTACAGATGCAAATGAGCTCTTTTTCCTGCAGTTTCTTTCTTCGTCAGCACATGATTTTCATATAGGATAATCTACTCCACTGAGTAACTTTCTGTGATTGAGTGCTTCAACTCTAAGGCCATTTATTTTGTTTAAATCCTGGCTATTCCACTTGCTAATTTTGACCCTGGGAAAAATTATTTAACCCATCCATGCCTCGGTTTCTTTCTTTGTAAATGGAGATAGTGAAAACACCTACAACATATGATTATTGTTAAGTTTGAACAGCCACTGACATATAACAATGCTTGGTAAGTTTTAGGTGTTGCTACTATTTTTTAAAGATTTTTAATTTATTCATTTTTAGAAAGAAAGGAAGGCAGGGAGAAAGAGAGAAAGAGATGTTAATGTGAGGTTGCTTCTCGCAGCACCCCCTACCAGACCCTGGCCCACAACCCAGGCATATGTCCTGACTGGGAATCGAACTGGTGACCCTTTGGTTCACAGGCCAGCAGTCTACTTAGCCACACCAGCCAGGGCAGGTGTTGCTACTATTACTGAAAATGTTTTTATATATGTGTATTTTCACTCTTTAACTAGATCCTAAGTTTACAGCCTCCCTAAGGAACCTCATAGGATACTTCTTAATACGCCATCATTGTCTGACGCCTTGCATGTAGAAATTGTGATGAGCAATAGCCAAGAACAGGTGCATTTTTTTCCAGGGGTCACTGATGCGAGCTGCTGGAGAGACATGCTAGTAGAAGTCTCCATCTTTGTCATGCTTTTCTGTGGCTGTGGCATGGTACCACACACTTACAAAGAACAGAAGAGGGGTAAAGCCGCAGAGATCATGTTATTGCCAATATTGCTAGCAAGTATTATCTTAAGTACATTTCCAAAAACATTCAGAAATATAAGAGAAACATAATTATGCTCATTTTCAGATGGGGAAACTGAGGCATTAAGGAGTTAATATCTAACGTCATTAAGCCAATGTCAGACCCTGATCCTAGTCACTATACTATGTACTAAGGCCCTGGACAACACCAGAACTCCTGGACATAGTATAGACCACCAAGCATCCTACTGAGAATAGTTATAATTAGTAATAGATAATGATTATTACTAAAATTCTTTTTCAAAAATGTATATTGGCTTCCATTGCAACTTCATCTCGTTTTGATTTACTTGGCAAAATATAACCCATTTACATTATTTAAAGTGTACTTTAGATTATTATCTTGAATTATTTGTATGCTTTAACATTTTAACTTTGAAAAATACAATACAAAATTCATAATTTTAGTTAAAAAAGGAGAAAGAGAATGAAGGTAAATGTTTCTTGGGTAAAAACTGCACTCTTAAAATATTCCTGACCTTCAGGCCATATTATAGATTCGATGTCATTACAGCATCATAAATATTTAAAGTGACAGAATTCCACTAAAATTTCATTCCAGTCTAATTTGAGAATATTTACTTTTGAAATTGAATATACTAGCTAACTTATAAAATTATGCAGTAAAATAAAAATCCGGTTATCCACAATGTTCATCTATCATTGTTTTAAGCTTAATATTTTTCATTGTATGTTTATTTGGTTCTGGTATTTTTCAAGTTACTTTTGTACATCAATGATAGTTAAAGCCATGCTGGTTAAAGTTTTGCCATATAAGCACAAAGCTAACCCTGGCTAAAGCAAAAAATGTACAGCCCATGAATTTTTAAAAATTCATACATAATATATCATAAAGGTAGGATGACTAATATGGAACATGGGCTTTAATAAAAAGCTCCTTGACCATTTCTCAGACTTTGAGATGTAGTCAATATCCAAAAAGGTATCCCAGGGACAAAGCCAAGATTTATGATATTTTTGCCAAGAGTGACACTTTTTGCTCACTCTATCAGCTGGAGGACAGGATACTGAATTTCAGAGAACACAAGAAAGGAAAGCATTTTATTTGTCTGACAATGCTTCCAGGGTGCACTGTACGGTTCACTTGTGACATCATATTTGATGGAAGGGAAATAACAACCTAAACAAGTGCTCTGAAAGCAACAGGAAACTCACATGCGTCTCCACGTCAGTTCGTGACTGCATCAGACTTTGGCTTCTTTCCACATCGGAAAGCAAATCTCCGGATGAAAGATCTAAGATGCGCGAGTGAAGTTTCTAGGTAAAAACAAGCAGAAACATTGAATCATGATGATTTAATTGTTCCTTTCAAAATCCTGCCTTGGACAGGTAAATCTCAAAAGAGTTGACATTTCTAGATTGGATAACACATGCTCTGACTCAAAAATGTTTTTTCTAGTTTATCGATGTTCTATACACATGCATGTGCAAATTATAGCTTATAAACAATAATTATACTTTTATAGCCTGTCAATCTATGATGAAAAATAAGCTGTAGGAAAAAATAAGTTGTAGTTGGAAGATAAGTAGCAATAAAACTGTGAATACTCCAATGCACTTATTGGCTAGTGTGAAAATTAACTTTTTATATTCACATGAAAAACAATCACCATGTTAACCTTATTATGTGGAGCAGTAGTTAAAATCTGAGCAAATAATTATAAAAGTGACCTTATTTCTAAACAGCATTGATCTTGTGAAATCTTCCCTTGGACACATTTTAACTCAAAGTCATTAATGTCATCTGTTAGGAACAATTAATATGAATGGAAAATAATTGCATCAGGGATCTGGGGACTTAGATTTTGGGCATTAATATGCATACACTATTTGACAATACACTACTTACTTCTTTATTTCAGCTTTGCTTGGGAGGTCTGCTAAACCAGGGACATTTCACTATATTAATCTTTATACTAATCACTGAGGCTTTTCTGTGGATATTACATTTGATCTGTTTAATTGCAAATACAATAAAACTTGTGATTTATGTCTAATGTTTCTGCTAGGCTGATGGCATTTCAAAAATCGTACTTGTAGTCTGGTTTCCCTTGGTTACAACTTTTGTGTCTTCAAACAGTACAAAAATCTAAACAAATAGGTAAATAATGTGGCTGAGCATACCTCCATGCCTCTGAAAAAGTTTTCCTCTTTTTTTTTCTTCCCCAGAAAAGCCTTACTGAACACTGATGTTGATCCTGGGACTGCCTGTGAATCCTTGCCACTAATTAACACTGGGATCATCTCAGAGTGCAGGGGCGCCCTTTGTCCCAGCAGATCTGCCATGCTGTCAGCAGGGACAGTCAACTTCGCTAAAATGAGGCAAATTCCCTCTGTTCCCCACTTGACTGCCCTCATGCTGAACTTGTGTGACAGCCCTGTGGACTTGGTGAGCTGGTCACTCAACAGAAGTTTACTCTGAGCCCCTGAAGGATGAGCACTGTGCTAGGCCTGCACTGTCTCCTTCTGCAGGAGCGAAGGCATTTTCTCAGCTAAGGATCAGTTCTCCTTGTTGGGACAGCTCCTGATCATACTTGCTTCAGACCTACAGTCTTGCGTCTTCCAGTTCATGTTTGTGGAGTTTATTTCACCAAAAGGGTGTAAATCGTAAACTGGTTGCCTGTCATTTTGAAAAATCTAATTTCCCCAACAAAGCTAAAACATTAGTGGATACCTCGAACTAGGATGTTTTTTCTGCCCGATTTTTAGAATCCTTATTTCAAGCTCCTTCTACAGTCTGAGTTTTCCAGGGACAAAGATTGTTCAATCCCCAGGGCCTGGCACAATGGGTAATACTCAACAAGTACCCAACTGTTTACTGCAGTCTATAAAGACAAGATGTCCCTGCATTTCTCCCACCAAAATGTAGGTTTGAAAGACTGGGTAAATGCCAAAAGAATTACAATTTTCTGAAACTTAAGAATACATTTATCAACATGCAAAAAGTCCAAGAAGTTATGGGAAATGACATTCAACAAAAAATAATGAATTTGAGTGGTATATCATGTGATTTGAGGGAAGAGTTCTTATAGATTAGCTTTCTGACTTCTCATTCAGTTTATCGTTACATTTCACTCTTTCTTATCAGATATATGATGTCATTCTTTTGGCTTTCTGCATGAATATATATATATTCTCTTAAACCCATCCTCTTAATGATGTTACATTTCAGCAGCTTTTATCCAATGGTCAGTTTCCTCAGTTGATGTAGGAAAGGTCAGGTTGAAAAGGGGACAGATCCTAGGGCAAGGGGCCAGGAGAACCGAGTTCTGGTTCTGTCTAAGGCACAGGTTTGAGCAGATACTGGGAGTGTAATTGCACATCTCTGTCTCAGATTCCTCACCTGTATTAGAGAGGTGGAAGTGGCTACTTAACCTACTGCACAGGTAGGCAGAGGTATTGTCATAGATAGAAAGGATAGTAAATAGGATAGTATGTTCTAATTAACACAGCTATACACCAATTGTTATTTGTTATTTGTTAATTGTTATATCTAAGAGTTGGTGGTAGGTAATTTCTTAAAGGCTAAGGCACAAATGAATCGTGTTGTTACAGTTTCCCTGTGTGAAGCAAATAAAAATTAACTTGAAAAATAAATCTACTTCTGCGTTAAGGTAGTAGGCAAGAAAATGGTAGGTAAAAATCATTCTTTCACAAAACTTCCCTTAAACATCCACAAAAGCTCACTAGCCCATAGATGTTAGACTTCTCATGATATGAATTTTAATGAAAGGCTTATATTTTCACACCTATGTGTGTGTGTGTGTGTATAATATCATAATAAACATTTCTCATAGGCAGAGAAAGAATGCAAGGGCAAGAAAGCAAGCACATCACCTCTCAAACTGGTATGGTGACGTTATTTGTGCTTAATTGGAATCTCAGTGAAAAGGAGGTAGAATGAATATATGGGAAGTGTAACTAAAACGAAATCTTTTGGGATATGTCTTCTTGGGCAACAGAAACAAAAAGCAAAAATAAACAAATGAAACTACATCAAAATGAAAATCTTCTGCACAGCAAAGGAAACCATCAACAAAACAAAATGGAAGAAGATGTATTCAATAAGGGGTATCCAAAATTTATAAGGAACCTGTACAACTCAACATTGAAAAGCCCCACAAACAATCTTACTAAAAGTTAGACAAAGAATCTGAATAAACGCTTCTCCAAAGAAGACACACAGATGGCCAACATACATGAAAATATGCTCAACATCACGATTCATCAGAGAGATGCAAATTAAAAGCACGATGAGCTATTACCCCTTACCTGTCAGAGTGGCTATCTTCAAAAATCAGCAAACAAGAGCTGGAGGGAATGTGGAGAAAAGGGAACCCTAGTGCACTATCAGTGGGAGGGCAGACTGGTGCAGCCACTGCGGAAAACAGGCTGGTGGTTCCTCAAAGAACTAAGACTAGAACTACCATGTGACCAAACAATTTCACTTCTGAGTATCTCAAGAAAATGAAAATACTAAATCAAAAAGATTTATGTGCCCTTTTTTATTGTGGCATTATTTACGATAGCAAGACATGAAAACAATCTAGGTGTCCACTGAAAAATGAAAAAAAGATGGGTTTATATATACAATGGAATATTAGTTACAAAAAAGAATGAAATCTTACCATTTGTGACAACATAAATGGACCTAGGGAGTATTATGCTAAGCGAAATAAGTCAGACGGTAAAAGAAAAATTCGGTACGATCTCACTTACGTGTGGAATAAAAAAAACAAAACAGAAACAGACTCAAAGATACAGAGAACAAACTAATGGTTGCCAGAGGGGAGGGGTGTGGGGTAATGGGTAAAAAAAGGTAAAGAGAATATGAGGTAGAAATTTCTAGTTACAAGTAAGTCACAGGGGATACAGTCAATAATGTTGCAATAGATTTGTATGGGGACAGATGGTTACTAGACTTATTGTAGTGATCACATCGTAAGGAATGTAAATGTTGAATCTCTATGCTGTACACCTGAAACTATATAAAATATTGCATGCCAATTATACTTCGATAATTTTTTAAAAGTTGTCAGAAAGTGTGACAGGAGGATACCATGACCTCTTAAAAAAGCCCACCTACTTATAGAACAAACTCTGCCTCACACACTTACCCATAATTCATGTTTACTGTTAGTATCTATCATAAAATCTCTCACCTGAAATACTTCAAACTTGAAATCTTTAACTTACAAATCTGCCTAAATCCTGGATTTAGACATGAATTTTTTAATGTTTTAGACATGAAAGGTAGAAAGATGATTCAGTGTATGTTTGAAATTGCCCTCATATTATCTTTTACCTTATCTCAGTAACCGAGATTCCACTTCTGTCTTAGACATAGAGACTCCTAACCACACATTTCCAAACCAGGGGTCAGTGAGGTCTTTTAGATAAAATGCTTCCTTTGAAGATGCAGTCTATGCCTCCTTTCCTGCCAGACAAGTTTCATTATTTCTGCAATGGTTCCCCGTCACTTCCCAGCTGATGCTTTTATCTTTCTAACCAATCTAAGCCCTGCCCATATTCAGGACTGCACTCATACCCTCTTGCAAGGTTGTCCATCATCACCAGTCCACAGTGGATTCCTCACCTGGATGGATGACATCACCCCATCCTCCCCTCATTTTGGCCCTTTATCTGAAGTGAACAATTGCTTAATTTGTCCTACACGTAGGGTGCATTTTTCTAAAAGTTTTCAGCTCTATGAAAATGCAGGCAAAGCCCTATATTTCTGCTTTGTCTCTGTAGCAGGGATGAGCTAGTTGTCATGGAACCTATTCCGCCTTCCTCTGGGCACTCATCTAGACTGCCTTTCCCAGCCTCCTTTGCTGTTAGATGTGGACAAGGGACATGATAAATTCCAGCCAATGGAGCGTGAGCAAAAGTGATGTTTGTCCTGTCCCATGAATATCTCCAGCGTGTGGTGCTCCATGTCCTTTCCCTTTCCACCAGTTTAATGCAGCCAACTCAGCATAGCAATCTCAGGAGACATATGTTAAAGATGGAGCCATTAGGTGGAAGGAGTTTAGGTTCCTGAATTACAAACTGGAAGAGAGTCACCTGGGGATCAGAGATACCTCTTTTGGGCTTTCTATAAGGAAGAAATCAACACATTGGGTGTGACCCATTATTCATTTGGGGGTCTATTGGTTATCATGGCTAATATTAACCTGGCTGATCTAGCCCTCCTCTGAGATAAGCACTCTGCAGCATACAGGTTAGCAACTCAATCAATACACACACATAAAGGTTTCCCCTGCTATCTGAAAGGAAGGCATTCTTGTGAAACTTTCCATGTCAAAATGATGCAGAATGGAGAAGCAATTGCCTTTAGTTTACAGGGAAACATTTAAGAGCATTTCCAGAATCAAAATTCAACACACACACAATATCTTTATTTTGTTCACCACTACTGAAACACTTAATTTTATGTCCAGTTCTACATAAATGCAACACCCTGATGAGCCAGCTCTCTTAGGCTTTTCTGACACCTTAGGACACATCTTCCTAAAGGACGCAGAAAATAAATCGAGATAAAGCCCAGATACTCGCAAAGGCAGTTCAAAGCGACGGTGCTTGATGCTGAGATGCTGAGTGTGGATCCCTGGGGAAGGGGCTCAGTGGGGCCACTCTCCCTGCTGGGGTGTGCACTGCTGCTAATGGCTTCGGCAAAGTAAGTGCTGAATGCTATTTTCACTTTTCATTTCTTTCTTTAAAAGCAAAAAAGCTTCTTTGGATATCTTCTGGTTAACAAAAACACGTGTTAACGCGTGTCTTTGGTTAAAGTGAGGCGGTGTAAAGCAAACTTTTGGAAAGAAGGGGGGACCTGTATTCACAGATATACACACACATTATACATATAATACATTCACACACATATTCGCACCTGTGTATATAATGTTTAT
>PVKM010024956.1:0-20212 GCA_004027735.1 Carollia perspicillata
CCCTGGGCTGTGCGGTCCGTCTCACTGCCTGCTCTTGCCTAGTTTATCTGCACGCGAATATGTGTCCACAGTTGGCCAACTGCCCTGCATGCCCTGCGTGCTCTGCTCGTCTCCTCCCGTCTCCTCCCCGCATCTGGGGTCTGCAAGCTCCACGCCACCTACGGCCGCCGGTGCTCCCGAGCCTGGCAGCCACCACGCTTTCCTGCCACTTTCTCTCTCCGCCCCTCTTACCGGTTGGGTTGATTGGTTGTCGACTTCCGTATTTCAATTCTCTGTGTTCTGGTTGTGTTATTGTTTATAAATATTTGTTGTCCTTAGTCTTGGTTGTGAGAGGAGGTACAGTGTTTCCACCTACGCCTCCATCTTGGCCGGAAGTCCTGTCCTTAATGTTTTTAAAGAAGAGTTTGAGAATTTGAAAATGTACTCATTCACTGAACAAATATTCAGTGAGCATGCTAATGTAGAAAAGTCCTGTAAGATCTTGTTCATCACATGAAAAAACTAGTGTTTATTTTTAGCCTTACAAAACGTTAAGTATATTCTATGCAAAACAAATAAACAAAGAAAAACTTAGAAACATAAAAGCACCTATAATCACATCACACATCTATAAACACTGTTAACCTCTGATAGATGTCTTATTGCTTCTTTGGTGGACTCCTCTCAAAAATGCTTTCATTGGAACAAATTGGAGGTTAAAAATATTCAGGTGTTTCTATACAAGGAGACTTCACAATTTTCAGGTACTGGGATCATATCTTACTCTTCGAGGTATCTACGCCAAGGGTTGACACATACTGTGTGCTAATAAGAACATTAGGGGGCCATTCCTGTATCTCATTAAAAACCAAACCCAACAAAATATGTTAATAAGCTCAATTCCCCACAGTGCCTGCTACTAAATGAGACATTTAGAATGCTTAGTCACATTAGCTGTTTCTATCGTAAAGGGATGTTCACCAACCTTGAATAAAGTTTCTCTATGTTCATCACAAGGTGATAACCTTTGGTGTTTAGTTAGGAATGGAATTTGGTGCACGGGCAGGAAAAGTCTATACTCACGTGATTATTGAAAATCAGGAAGTTGGCTGCGACACAACGAGGAGCCGCAATTCACTTGGAAGTGCAGAGCGAGGAGTGTCTCCGTGCTATGCGGAGACTAGCAATGCCGCCAAGGCAGCGGCCAATGATACATATCTGAGGAGAATGTCACGGAGAAAATGAAATAAAATCCAGGGATCCCACCAGATGCAGAGAATGTGGATACAGAATAATGTACACGAAAAAGACTAAAAGCTTGGTGGTTTTTGATGCTAGATAAAACATGGAAAATAGAATACCTTTGTTTGCATTTGGATTTGTTGTTAATGTTGTATAGCTTCTCATTAGTGTACTTATCTTTATGGATACAACTATATACACACAATTTCATTTTAAAAATCATATTATATTTAGGTATCTATTAATAGTTTATATAAAGAAACTACTTTTGTTCAAAAAAGAAGAAAATCGGAAATGTGGTATCATTTGGAGAACATAGGATGATGGCGGCAAATTCTCCACATCCTTCATCCTGCCTCAACCAGAGGTGAGATGAACACCAACTTATCATGTCAGTGACTTGTTTTTCACATTTGACGAACGTGACCATTCTGGTAAAATCATCGTGTTAGCATTTCTGCCAGAAGACTCAAGCAATTAGAAAAATTAATCAAAAAAAAAAAAAAGTGAGAACAAAGCCCATTATTTTTGTTGTTGTTGGGGAATTAGTACTGTCTCTCAGTTGGAAAAATGTTTCCCAACAGTTATTTGTATGCTGGATATGAACAATTAGCCTGTTTTAATGTTGAATATTTTCCCTTTTATTTGTAGTGTTAAAAAGGATATTCTAATAAATCTATGGGGGAAGAAGGCCTTCCCTCCTCCCCATCTTCGCACCTTCAGGAAACAAATATTTCCAGTCTCCTTAAGTATAGAGATGGGTTCATGTTTGTAAAATTTATTTTTGCCATTAAGGGAATAAACCAACTTTTATGTTGCCAATGATTCTGCTATAGTTTTAATGTGTAATCAAGCTGTATTATGAAAGAAGAAAGCAGATCTTTTGAGCTGAGAAATAAAAAAGTAATAGGTCTGACAGGGAGGCCTGAGGAGGGTGGTGGACAGTGGAACCATTTATTGAAATGGGGGAGGCAGAAAAGCAAACTTGGGGGAGCTGAAGAATAAAACATTCTGTGTGGCTACTTGATGCCTGTGATGACAGACTTCAACATCAGTCCTAACTTCCTGGCCCTGGTTTGTTTCACTGAATTTCTGTGTCCGCCCTACTCTAGTACTCGATAGGAAATAAAAATCCTGCCTAGCCTGTGCCAGGTTCCCTTCCTGGGGCTAGGCCTCACCTCTCCCTTCGAACAGCAGGTCAGTAGGGTGGACTATTGCTTAGGGACAGACTGTCCAGGTATTACTAAGGCCAGGGAGCTGCTTTACCTAGAATCCATGTTGAGCAGCTTTCATAGGAAACCTTCTGTACTAAAACAATGGCTCATCGGCCTTTTAGAAGTCAGGTCTTTTCCTGGCTTCTCTGACTTATAAACAGTTGGCTTTGTCCTGGTGAGTCCTGAAAGGGTCAGTTGTTCAGGTAAGAGGATGGGTTTTCAGCCTATTCATCTGTTAGCTGGAGAAAAGGAGCTGCGATGGGATAAGTGGACAATAGTATAATATGTGAAATAAAGACTCATCATAAGGATCTTTAAGGTCCCATCAGGCAGGAAAATATATGCTAAGTAGCTCAAGCACTAATTAGTAGTTTTCAATAAGAAGCAACTCTGTATCTCAAAGGCCACTTTCTCAAAATAAGCCTTAAAATTATGAGGTTTGGAGTTAGAGTTATCGTTATTTGAATTGTACAGTTAACCAATGGAATAATTCAGGCTAATTGACTCCATAACCCCTCAATTATCTTTGTCATTTAGAAAAATTAGTGCTTCCTGTCTTGAATTACCCAAGTAATTACAGTTGTAGTCCTGACTCATTGTCTTTTTTATTGTAAATGATGCTCTGATTTGGGTTGGCAGTATTTTAAGTGACATATTAGGGTTCAAATTCCTTCTTAGGAAACAGAGAAAATGCAAGAAAGAGGTCTCCTAGACCTCTTGGGTTGGCCGGAAGGCCAATAAACCAGGAGCAAACTCAACACTCACAAAGCCCGACTCTAAAGCTGACATTTATTCTGACAGGTCACAGTCACAACTCTACTTTTCAAGTGTGAAAAGTCACAGTCAGATGACAACATAACTGGGTTTAAAAGAAGCTAATGGTTGATTTAACTGAAAATGTTGAAATTATTTGTTAATAATCATTATTAACAAGGCTGCCAACCTAGTTCTTTCTTATGTATTCATGTAGCAGGGCTGTCTGGTCAACTAAAGGGACATTGACTTTATTTTGGTCCAGTCTACTATAGAATTGGTGAGGTATTCTTAACTCTAAAATTCACTGCCCCTGGCAGGCCAACAAACTGTAAACTTACCTTCAGAGAAAGGCATTAAATATTTACCTCTTGGCAACTTGAATATTTACCTCTTGGCAACCTGAATAAAATGGAATAATGCTTTCATGTCAAATGATCAACTTAAGTGTTTTTAAAATGCATTTTTATAAGATACAGTATATATTTTTAGAATCCAACAGATAATTCTATTTATATATAACAATTATTTGGTATCATAACAAATAAAACATTTATTGACAAATAAAATAGCAACTACCAATTTAAAGTAGTGAATTAAAAAGCATGTTTATACTCTACCATATTTGTCTAAAGAACACCTAAGATAGTTTTTATATGAGTAATGCTTTCTCAAGCAAAGTAAACCAAATATTTATCTGGTAAATCTAGGCAGAGGAACATAACTGCAACTCATCTTGTTTCAAGCAAAACTGAAGTGAAATTACATATCTCCTGCAAGCAATATAACCTAATATCCAAATCTTCTGACCTATCCTAAATGTGTTAGGATTTTGCTCACTCCAGCCATGGGGACCTTGTGTTCATGATATTATCAAATGGCAAAAAAAGATGATATCCATTTATAAGATGCATTTTTGCCAGTAATCCATACAGACCCAGTAAATCTTAAGCATTTATAAACAACTGATAGCATGAGAGGATTACATAAACAAAAGTGTCACTTTTCTGTTTCTCCTCTGAGGGGAAAGAAATGAAATGAGATGAAAGAGGATACACATTTTTTTTTAAAGTACCCAACCCACAGCACCAGACCAGGTAACAGCACCTCTGTAACATGTGGTTTTGAAAAGCAGTGAGGTTTCTGTTGTCCAGGGAGAGATGGGATACCACAGACACGGGCAGCCTCTTAAAAGGTCAATGCACAAAATTTCACGCATGGCCACTCACACTGGGCTCTGGCAGAGAGTGGACAGAGCAGACAAGAGTCATGTGAGGAGTCTGGGGTTTGTAGCTCTGGGGACAGAGATGAAGGGACAACTTCCAGGACACCTGTGCTGAGTCCTTCTTCCACTCTGCAAATGCTGTCTTTCTTGGATGGAGCACTCCTATCCTATGACATCAGCCTGGGGGAAAGCAATAGTCCCACACTCTGGACTCCTTCTCACCTAACCCTGTGGAGCTTTCACCCTGCTGAGGAGTTAGTTGCTTTGGCCAGAGTGTAGAGGTCGGGCAGATTTGGAGGGTGTCAGTGACTGAGTGGTGTGGCTTTGGGGCAGGGGCCATTCCCCTCATTTCCTCATGAACCTGACTGGCACTTCCCCCTCACAAGAGATCAGCTAGAATCACACTCAAGGTTCCAGCTCCAGAGGCCCTACCCATACTACTCCTAGTGGCTCTGCCATGCCAGATTGGGGTGAAATCCAGGACAGACCAGTAGTGTGGCTCTGGGCAGGGGTCACACGCCCCACCTCCCCCAAAGCCAAATGGGCACCTCCCCCTCACTGGAGATCCACTAGCCTTGTCCTTTCAACTCCTGGCAGACCTACCTTGCTGAGCTCCAATGCTCCTGGCAGAATCTGGGACAGACTGAGCTATGTGGCTCCAGAACAGGGGCCATTTTTTACTCACAAACCCAGGCAGAGCAGAGCCCTCCCTTCACACAGCTAAATCTTTGTATGTTTGGGCCTAATAAACTCTGTTGGCCTTACCCCGATGAGTCCCTGTGACCCTACCCCAACACAGAGGTGTGTGAGTACCCACAGGTGGCAGCTAGACTTAGTTTACTCAGGGATATTTGCTGAGTAGCCTCAGACCCAGCATTGACAATGAGTTTGAACCTGTATGAATCTGGTGAACACCACTGGCCCCTACCTGGTGACTCACTGTGAACCTACTTCATGCAACTCAAGTATAGCCAGAGGCTCCTTCAGTAACTGAGCCTAGCAGGCAGCTTGCAGACAGAGGCAGGTGGAGACAGACCTTAAATGATCTTAAGACTTTTGCTGACCTGCCTCTGGGCCTGGTGCTGGTAAAAGCCAGCCTTGTGCATAGCCTGGTCCTTCCCACACCCACCCAGGCCCAGCAGAGGCAGCCACAAACTGTAAATTGTTTGTAGTTCCAAAGAGGTTGCCAAGGGCCAGGCACAGACACCATCTGACTTTGGCCTGCACTACAGTCCTTCCCAAGAGGCGCAGAACCAAAGCACCCAAGAACTAGCATCAGACAACTTCAGGGCAGGATCCAGTAAGCCTCACGAGCAGCATATCCAAAGGATGGTCATGGCAGGCACCAAAACCTGCTGAGGCAAATTCTGCTTTGTTTGGCCAGCACCTGACCACATGGCTTATATGGCATGGTCAAGGTTGAGTCTCACTGTAAGCCAGCCTGAGGGTCGATCCCACCCATGAATGAGCCAATAGCAATCAAGATTCATTTAAAACAGGAGGGTCCATATAAGCCACACAACGACATTCCTGGAGCATCCACCTCAGGTGATCAAGGAGACTGCACCATTGGATCCCACAGGACACCCACTACATAAGGACACCCCACAAAGACTGGGAGTCACAGCAGATTTATCTAAAACAGAAACAAACCCAAAAAGGCAGCCAAAATGGGGAGACAAAAATGTGCCCCAAATGAAAGCATAGGAGAAATCTCCAGAAAAAGAGCTAAATGAAATGGAGGAAAACAATTTACCAGATACAGCGTTCAAAGTAATGAGTAAAGGAAATTCCACAGCATGAATAAGGACATAGAAACCATGAAAAAGGACCAGTCAGAAATAAAGAATACAGTATCTGAAATGAAGAATACACTGGAAGGAATAAACAGTAGGTTGGATAAAGCAGATCAAACCAGCAATTTAAAAAACATAGAAACAAACACTCAATCAGAGCAGCAAAAAGAAAAAAAAAATTTAAGTTGAGGATAGTTTAAGACACCTGTGGGACAACATGAAGCATAATAATATCTGCATCATAGGTATGCCATAAAGAGAAAAGAAAGAGCAAGGGATCAAAAAACTATTTGAAGAAATCATGACTGAAACTTCCCTGACCTGGTCAAGGAGAAAACAAAAACAAAAAACACAATTCCAGGAAGCACAGAAAATCCCAAACAAGACAGACCCAAACAGACCCACTCCAAGATACATCATAGTTAAAATGGCAAAAGTTCAAAACAAGAAGTAGAATCTTAAAAGCAGCAAGAGAAAGACAGTTAACTACAAAAGAGACCCCATAAGAGGGTCAGCTAATTATCCAACAGAAACCCTTTCAGGCCAGAAGGAATTGGTGTGAAATATTCAAAATGATAAAAAAAAAAAAAAAAGGACCTACAAACAAGACTACCCAGCAAGGTTATCATTTAAAATTGAAGGAGAAATAAAGAGCTTCTCAGACAAGAAAAAGGTAAAGAAGTTAATTACCACCAAACCAGTATTACAAGATATGTTAAAGAGTCTTAGAACAAGGGGGAAGGAGGAGGAGGGGAAGAAGTAGAAGGAGAGGAAGAAAACAATGGGACATAGTTATAAAGAATAAAATAATAATCAATACATACCTATCAATAATCACGTTAAATCTAAATGGCTTAAATGCCCTAATTGAAAGACACAGGGTAGCTGAATGGATAAGAAAGTAAGACCTGAACTTCCAGCCAAGATGAAGGTATAGGTAGACACACTGTGCTTCCTCAAACAACTAAAAGAAGGACAACAGCAATTTTAAAACACAAAACAAACAGAACTGGCAGAAATTCAAACTGTATGGAAGTCCGACAACCAAGGAGTTAAACAAGACACATTCATCCAGACCAGTAGGAGGGCGGAGATGGGCAGTCAAGCAGAGAGGACTCCCAGCAAGGCAGCAGCTGGAGAACCCAGCGAGGTGGCAGATTGTGGACTGGGGCAGGCAAGGCTGCAACTGGCCAGCAAGGCAGCAGCTGGACCCGGCGAGGGTGGACTGGCTCGGCTGACCTGGTGAGGTGGCAGACTGGGCAGTCGCACATTCACATGAAGATAAACTGGGAGGAACAGTTGAGGAGTGAACCAGACCTCACAACCCAGGGCTCCAGTGTGGGGAAATAAAGCCTCAAGCCACCCATTGGAAACACCTGTGGGGATTGAGGTGGCAGCAGGAGAAACTCCCAGCCTCACAGGAGAGTTCATTGGAGAGACTCACAGGGTGTTAGAATGTACACAAGCCCGCAACCACCCAGGAATCAGCACCAGAAGGGCCCACTTTGCTTGTGGGTAGTGGGGGAAGTGACTGAAATCCAGCACAAAGCAGAGCAGGCGCCACTGTTTCCTCTTGGACCCCTCCCCCACATACAGCATCACATCATAGCAATGTGGGTTACCCCACCCTGGTGAGCACCTAAGGCTCTGCCCTTTCCTACATAACAGGCATGCCGAGAAAAAAGAATGGCCCAAATGAAAGAATAGATCAAAGCTCCAGAAAAAATACAGCTAAGTGATGAAAAGATAGCCAACCTTTCAGATGCACAGTTCAAACCACTGGTAACCAGGATGTTCACAGAATTGGTTGAATTTGGTCACAAATTAGATGACAAAATGTAGGCTATGCTAAGTGAAATAAAGGAAAATGTACAGGGAACCAACAGTGATGGGAAGGAACTGGGACTCAAATCAATGGAGTGGACCAGAAGGAAGAAACAAACAACCACACAGAAAAGAATGAAGAAACAAAAATTCAAAAAAAATGAGGAGAGGCTTAGGAACCTCCAGGACATTTTAAATGTTCCAACATCTGAATTATAGGGGTACCAGAAGGAGAATAGGAAGAGCAAGAAATTGAAAACTTATTTGAACAAATAATGAAAGAGAACTTCCCCAATCTGGCAAAGAAAATAGACTTCCAGGAAGTCCAGGAAGCTCAGAGAGTTTCAAAGAAGTTGTACCCAAGGAGGAACATACCAAGACATATCATAATTACATTACCCAAGATTAAAAATAAGGAGAGAATCTTAGAAGCAGCAAGAGAAAAGAAGACAATTACCTACAAAGGAGTTCCCACCAGACTGTCAGCTGATTTCTCAAAAGAGACCTTATAGGCAAGAAGGGGCTGGAAAGAAATATTCCAAGTCATGAAAGGTAAGGAGCTACATCCAAGATCACTCTATCCAGCAAAGTTTTCACTTAGAATGGAAGGGCAGATAAAGTGCTTCTCGGGTAAGGTCAAGTTAAAGGAATTCATCATCACCAAGCCCTTATTATGTGAAATGTTAAAGGGATTTGTCTAAAAAAAAGAAGATAAAAATATGAACAGTAAAATGACAGCAAACTCACAGTTATTAATAACCACACCTGAAACAAAAACAAAAGCAAACTAAGCAAAAAGCTAGAACAGGAACAGAACCATAGAAATGGAGATCACATGGAGGGTTATCGATGGGAGAGGGAGGGGGAGAGGGGGGAAAAGGTACAAAGAATCAGTAGCATAGATGGCAGGTAGAAAGTAGACGGGGAGGTTAAGAATAGTATAGGAAATGTAGAAGCCAAAAAACTTATATGTATGACCCATGGACATGAACTAAATGGGGGGAATGTGGGTGGGAGGGGGTGTGCAGCATGGAGGGGAATAAAGGGAGGAAATCAGACAACTGTAATAGCATAATCAATAAAATACGTTACAAAAAAAAAAGACCCATATATATGCTGTCCACAAGATAGCCACTTCAGAGTGAATGATACACACAGACCAAAAGTGAAGGAATGGAAGAAGATACTTCATGCAAATGGAAAGAGAAAAAAAGCTGGGGTAGCAACACTTTATCTGACAAACAGACTTCGAAATAAGGGCCATAACAAGAGACAAAGAAGAACTCTACATAATGATAAAGGGAGCACTCCAACAAGAGGTTATAGCCACTGTTATCATTTATGAACCCAATGACATAAAAGGACCTAAATATATACAGCAAATCTTGACAGATGAAAGGGAGAAACTGATAAAAATAAAGCCATATTGCAGGATTTCAAAATCCCATTGATATCGATGGATAGATCTTCCAGACAAAACAAAACAAAACAAAACAAAACAAACAAATAAAAAACCCCAAGGAAATGGTGACCTTTTGACACACTAGATCTAATGGATTTAAGTGATATCTTCAGAGCATTTCAGCAGAATATACATATTTTTCAAGTGCACATGGAATGTTTTCTAGGATAGACCACATATTAGGACAAAAAACAAGTCTCTATAAATTTAAGAAGATCGAAATCATCTCAAGCATCTTCTCTGACCATAATGCTATGAAACTAGAAATCAGTCACAAGAAAAAAATTGAAAAACACACAAAGACGTGGAGACTAAATAACATATTACTAAACAATGAATGGGTCAATGATGAGGTCAAGAAAGAAATCAAAAAGGTACCTTGAAACAAATGAAAAGAACACAACAACCCCAAATCTATGAGACACAGTGAAAGCAATCCTAAGAGAGAAATTCATAGCATTACATGCCTATATCAAGAAATAAGAACAATATCGAATAATGAATCTGATTTTTCACTTAAAGGAACTTGAAAAAGAATAACAAACAAAGCCCAAAGTGATTATAAGTGAAGAAATAATAAAGGTCAGAGAAGAAATAAATGAAATAATGTCTAATAAAACAATACAAAAATCAATGAATTAATCAATGAATGCATACATAAGTGGAACAAGAAATTGATGCCTCTCTGTCTCTCTCTCTTCATTTTTCTCCCTCTGAAATTAATAAATAAATTTTTAAAGATCAATAAAAAGCAAGAGCTGGTTCTTTGAAAAGATAAGTAAGATTGACAAGCCTTTAACCATACCTATCAAAAAAATGAGAGAGAATGACAAAAAACTCACAACTATCAACAACAGAACCTAAACAAAAACAAAAACAAACTAAGCAAACTAGAACAGGAACAAAATCACAGAAATAGAGATCACATGGAGGGTTATCAGTGAGGATGGGGAGTGGGGACAATGGGAGAAAAGGTACAGAGAATAAGAAGCATAATTGGTAGGTACAAAACAGACAGGGAGAGGTTAAGAATAGTATAGGAAATGGAGAAGCCAAAGAACTTATATGTATGAACCATTGACATGAACTAAGGGGGATGCAGGAGGGTAGGGGAGTGTAGGGCAGAAGGGGATAAACAGGAGGAAAAAAATGGGACAACTGTAATGGCATAATCAATAAAATATACTTAAAAAAAGAAAATGAGGGGGAAAATAAATAAATCTGAAATGAAAGAGAAATAACAACTGACACTAAGAAAGTACAAAGAACTGTGAGAAAACATTACCAACAGCTATCTGCCAACAAATCTGACTCTCCAGAAGGAATGGTTAAATTCCTAGAAACATACAATCTCCCAAAACTGAATCAAGAAAAAGAAAGAGAATATGAATAGACAGATTACAAGTGAAATTGAAGCATTAATCAGAAAACTCCCAACAAATAAAATTTCTGCACCAGTTATCTTCACAGGTGAACATTCAGAGAAGAAGTAAACCCTATTCTTCTCAAACTACTCCAAAAAATTCAAGAGGTGGTGAAACTCCCAAGCTCATTTTGCAAGACTAGCATTTTTCTAATTCCAAAACCAGATGAAGATACCACAAACAAAGAAAATCATAGGCCAATATCCCCGATGAACATAGGTACTATAATCCTCAACAAAATGTTAGCAAACTGGATCCAGCAATACAATAAAATGACTATACATTATGCTTAAGTGGGATTTATTCCTGGGATGCAAGGTTGGTATAATATCTGCAAATCAGTAAAGGTGATACCTCCACTTAACCAAAATGAAAGATAAAAACTACATGACCATATCAATAGGTGCAGAAAAAAGCACTTAATAAAATCCAGCACCCATTCATGATAAAAACTCTCAGCAAAGTGAGATTAGATGCATCAGACTTCAACATATATATTGAGGCCTTATATGACAAACCCATAGCCAACATAATATTCAATGGGTAAAAACTAAAAGTGTTTCCCTTAAAATTGGGAATAAGACAGGGGTGTCCACTTTCACTACTCTTATTCAACATAGTAATGGAAGTCCTAGCCACAGCAATCAGACAAGAATACAAAGCCCAGAAATAAACCAATGCCTTGATGGTCAGTATTTAACAAAGGAGGCAAAAACATACAATGGTGTTAAGATGGTTTATTCAATAAATGATGCTCAGAAAAGTGGACAGATATATGCAAAAAACAAACAAACAAACAAAAAACTAGTCCACCTTCTTATACCATACACAAGAATGAACTCAAAATAGATTAAAGACTTAAATGTTAGGCTTGAAACCCTAAAAATCCTAGAAAAAACCTATGCAGTAAGATTTCAGATATATCTTGGACTACATCAAACTAAAAAAGTTTTTGCACAGTAAAGGAAACCATCAACAAAATGAAAAGACAATCCAATGAATGGGAGAACAAGTGATACATCTGATAAGAGATTAATAACCAAAATGTATAAAATCTTGTCAAACTTAACGTCAAAATAACAATCCAATTTAAAAAATAAGCCATGGATCCAAATAGACACTTCTCCAATGAGGACATACAGATGACCAATACACATACGATAAGGTGCTCAATGTCACTAATCAGAGAAATGCAAATTTAAACCACAATGAGATATCACCTCACATCTATCAGAATGGCTATCATCAATAAATCAACAAACAATGAGTGCTGGCAACATTGTGGAGAAAAGGGAACCCTCATGCTCAGTTGGTGGGAATGAAGATTAGTGCAGCCACTGTGGAAAGCAGTATGGAGATACCTCAAAAAGTTAAAAATGGACTTCCAGCCAAGATGGAGGCGTAGGTGGGAATACTGTACCTCCTCTCACAACCAAGATTAAGGACAACAAATATTTACAAACAATAACACAACAAGAACACAGAAAATTGAACTATGGAAGTCCGACAACCATTCAACCAGACCCATAAGAGGGGCGGAGTTGGCAGCCAGCAGAGAGGGAATGCTGCAGAAAAAGGCAGTGGCTGCCAGACTCGGGAGCTCGAGGGAGCGTAGGTGCTGTGGAGCTTGCAGACCCCATACACACGGGGAAGAGATGAGCAGAGCAACCAGGGCAGTTGGTCGACCACAAACACACATTCCAGTGTAGATAAACTAGGCAAGAGTGGGCACTGAGACGGACCGCACAGCCCAGGGCCCCAGTGATGGGAAATAAAGCCTAAAAACACTGATCGAAAAGATGCCAAGAGAGGCTCCCAGCCTCACAGGAGAGGTCGTTGGGGAGACCCGCAAGGTCCTGGTGCAAGCACAGGCCCGCCCACCTGGGAACCAGCGCCAGGGGGGCCCAGTTTGCATGTGGGAGGCATCAGAGGGGACGCAAATCCGAGAGAGTGTGGAACAGGCGCCATTGTTCCCTTTCTGACCCCACCCCTACAGATAGCGTCACAACCCTGTGATTGGGTTGCCCCACCCTGGTGAACACCTAAGGCTCTACCCCTCATACATAACAGGCACCACCTGACCAAAAATGACTCAAACAGAAGAAAAGCTCAGAGCCCCAGAGCCAATACTTTTAAGGAAGCAAGAAATAGCCAACCTATCAGATGCACAGTTCAAACCACTGGTGATCAGGGTGCTCACAGAATTGGTGGATTTTGGTTGCATATTAGATAAACAAGTGAAGGCTATGCTGAGTGAAATGAAGGAAAATGCACAGGGAACCAAGAGTGATGGGAAGAAAACTGGGACTCAAATCAATGGAGTGGACCAGAAGGAAGAAACAAACAACCACACAGAAAAGAATGAAGAAACAAGAATTCAAAAAAATGAGGAGAGCCTTAGGAACCTCCAGGACACTTTTAAATGTTCCAACGTCTGAATTATAGGGGTACCAGAAGGAGAATAGGAAGAGCAAGAAATTGAAAACTTATTTGAACAAATAATCAAGGAGAACTTCCCCAATCTGGCAAAGGAAATAGACTTCCAGGAAGTCCAAGAAGCTCAGAGAGTCCCTAAGAAGTTGGACCCAAGGAGAAACACACCAAGCCATATCATAATTACATTACCCAAAATTAAAAATAAGGAGAGAATCTTAGAAGCAGCAAGAGAAAAGAAGACAATTACCTACAAAGGAGTTCCCATCAGACTGTCAGCTGATTTCTCAAAAGAGACCTTACAGGCAAGAAGGGGCTGGAAAGAAGTATTCCAAGTCATGAAAGGCAAGGACCTAAATCCAAGATTGCTCTATCCAGCAAAGCTTTCATTTAGAATGGAAGGGCAGGTAAAGTGCTTCTCAGATAAGGTCAAGTTCAAGGAGTTCATCATCACCAAGTCCTTAGTGTATGAAATGTTAAAGGGACTTATCTAAGAAAAAGAAGATAAAAAAATGTGAACGGTAAAAGGACAGCAAATTCACAGCTATTAACAGCCACACTTAAAACAAAAGCAGACTAAATGGCCACCTAAAACAGGAGCAGAGCCACAGAAATGGAGGTCACATGGAAGGTTAGCAACAGGGGAGTGGGAAGAGAGGGTAGGGAGAAGGTACAGAGAATAAGTAGCATAGACGGTGGGGAGAAAATAGACAGGGAGAGGGCAAGAGTAGTGTGGGAAATGTAGAAGCTGAAGAACTTATGACACATGGACATGAACTAAAGGAGGGGTAGTGTGGGTGGGAGGGGGTGTGTAGGGTGGAGGGGAATGAAGGGGGAAATGGGACAACTGTAATGGCATAATCAATAAAATATATATTTTTTTAAAAGTTAAAAATGGAACTGCCTTATGACTCAGTGATTCCACTTCTGGGAATTTATCTGAAGAAACCCAAAACACTAATCTGAAATAATATATGTACTTCTCTATTTATTTACACTATGAAATAACAGCTGTTATGTTCATGGTGTTATTTACTATAGCCAAGATTTGGAAGAAGACCAGGTGTCCATCAGTAGATACGTTGATAAGAAAGCTGTGGTACATTTACACAATAGAATACTAGTCAACCATAAAAAAAGAAAGAAATCTTACCCTTTGTGACCACATGGATGAACCTGGAGTGCATTATGCTAAGTAAAATAAGCAGTCAGAGAAAGATAAGTACTATATGATTTCACTCACATGTGGAATGAGCAAAATGAACTAACAAACAAAATAGAGACAGATTCATCGATAGAGAGCAATGTGACAGCTATTGTAGGGGCAGGGGGTGACTGGGGCTGGTGGAGGGATTTATCAAAAAAAAAAGAAAAAACTCGTGAACAGGGACAGGAGTGTGGTATTTGTGGGGTTGGGGGAGGTGGAGTAAGGTATAGGGGAGATAAATGGTGGTGGGAGGAGACCTGACTGGGGTGGTGAAGACCCAATACAATGTACAGATGATGTTTTGTGGAGTTGTGTACCTGAAACCTGTATGATTTTGTTAGCCAGTGTCAATTCTATACATATTTTTTTTCTAATCAGAAATTAGGCAGACTGCTGGTATCTATTACATGGGTCAATATTAGAACTAAAAATTACCATAATTTTCCCATCTGCTACTGGTCAAGGGAGAAAGGGTAATTTTCAATCAATAACAACAGCAAATATCTTTGGATGCTATGCTAACAACTTCACCAGATTTACCTCAATTCTTCTCAAATCAGTCTGTGGGTACCCACTCACACCCCCAGAGTTGGTATGAAGATTATTTTAAACTAAAGGCATTTGAGATATAACAGATGCAGTAAGAAGCCTTTTTGAAACTTCTCTTATCTAACTCATGAAGAAATTTCTAAGAGTGAAACTGCCATAAATCCCCTCTCAGGGGAGTTTTATTGGCCAGAAAGGAGATGGAGAAGACTACTTGCACCTGCATAAACAAACATCATCACAAACTTTATCTCCCATTGTCCCCTAGAAATCCATCTGTTCTTCCCATAAGCCTTCTTCTCCCCACTCCTTCCCTTATTAAGTTAGGTATATACAGGCATGTTTTGGAGATGCTGCAGTTCGGTTCCAGACCACCATATTGCCCTAAAGCAGGTAGTAATCTTTTAGCTGATGAAGGGTCTTGTCTCAACTTGCAAAAAAACAACACCTGTGAAGTCCAATAAAGCAAAGTGCAAGAAACCCCCTGTCTTTAGCTGTTTTCAGAGTCACATTATTATTTTTTTGCAGGCTACCACTAGCTACATTGGTGAATAACAGCTGTCATTTCTTTTGCGAATGTGTCCTTTGTGGCTTAAATTCGTTTATCCCGAGGGCACAGGAAAAAATTTTCCTCCTGCAAGTCCTATTATGTAAGTAAATCTCATGATCACTGTAGTCTAGAGAATACTTAAGTGTATGAAAATTAGGAAACTTGCCCAAATTCATTTAAACAAAGGAGTCAAGACCAATACCATGCTATGTTGTTCCAGAGTATGTGTGCTAGTATCAATTCACTACATTGTTTATATTGGGTCTAGAGGCTCTACCAGCCCATGTCCAAGAATTAAAAGCAATTCTTCCAAGTTTCTGCCATCGATATCTTAATTCTGAATGTTTTGGAATTTACCAGGAGGAATGTTATTTCAGTGACGGCAAGGTTTACACAAATTATTTGTTAAAAGCAAAAATAAATGAAGTGTTTACTATATTTTACTTCCCTCAAACTTGTTTCTAAGGTTAGCATTGTAAACCAAAATTAATTTTACACTGTAACAAAGAATGGTAAGCACTTATTTGAGCAAAAGGAGCTGCAGCCTGGGAGACACAGATTCAGGTTATCAACCCAAATTGTGTTCCTCTAAGACAAAGGGGAGACCGTTTTGTTATAGGGTAAGTTCTGCCCAGGTTCTCAATCAGGTTCATTTTATGTAAATGAGGTATTCAAATTGTGTCCTTCTGATCGATGGGGCAGATCTCAGTCTGTTGATAGAAACCAGGGTTTCCCTGCAATGGATGACTCAGACGGTGTAAACAAGCCAGGCATAGTGCAGGAAGCTGAGGGTTACACTCTGGTGCTCTTCCCAATAAACAGAGAGAACTGAGGAGCCCCTGTCAGAAAATGGGCCTTACGCTCTTATCATTCATAAAATGTGAGCCCTCTGTTGACCATGGGGACTCCAGCTCAGCAGATAAATTCTTTCTTGGGGCTTGTATCAAATGACTCTTACTCTGAGTCCACATTATGTTTAATTCATTGGAATAGATTTCGTACATATAATTAGAAAAGTGATTCAAGGTGAAAAAATCTGGCAAATTTTTCTCTTGTCATAATGAGGCAGGAGATAGAATAGGAATGAGAAGGTCCTGAGATATCACAGCTGTCACCAGTAAACATCTTGATTTCTGAGAATCGCCTTGTGACACCTGGCAAGGAACCATGCTTGCGCACCAGAGCTTCAGTTGCACCTTTGCCTCATTAATAAACTACATTGTGGTTTCCTCCCCGAGTGGGCAATCAAGGAGGATTGTGGGAAATCAAATGCACAGAAGCTTAACTAAAAACCCTATAAAGCCTGTCACTGTTTGATAGAAGGGTGTCATTATCTGGTCAGAAATGGCCAAATCCTGTATCTTGGGCTTAATAAATCTCACTTTCCTCACTTCTTCACTTATCTTTGTGTAGTCCATTCAATTCTTTATTTGTGACCACCAAGAAGAGCCTGGACCCTGTCTTCATCTGCAACAATAATGAGGAAATTGAGCAGGTAATACAGAAGATGTAGACCAGAGACCAACGTATCTAAACTCCCAGACATGCAGCCGTGAAGAAAGGCAGCATCAATGTAAAAAATGTCCAAACCTGTAGAGAATTTGTATGAGTTTATTTGAGCCAAACTGATGACATATGCTGGGAACAAGTTCTCAAATTCTCCACAGAATGACAGTTTTGCAGCTTTTTATGCATATGAGTTATGTAAGGAACATTATTACATGGAGGTGGGAGGAAGCAAGGCAGGGATTGGATTCTAAGATAGTTATGTGCTCTCTGAGAGTGGTTATGGTTTTTTCACAGGTGTGTTAACCTACATGCTCAGAAACAATGGATGGGGCTTATTTAAGGCAAAGATAAATGTTTTACTAAAAAGTTACATGCCTGGGTCATGACTATCCACCATGTCCTGCCCAGTTAGGAATTTATGATAATTTGATCACCCTGTGAGGTTACGTTATAAGTACAAGATTCATGTGTTTGATGTTTCAAAAGAAAGGCCAGTATTCAATACATCAGAGATATAGAGTAAGGAAGGGTTTATTAATCAAGAAGGCCTAGCTCATGAAGATGGGAGAAATGCCATATTCTGCGATGTATAATGTGCACTTCTTTGCCCAAATTTCTGAGGGAAACATAAGGATGTAAGGATGTGCATTACACATAGGTAGTACCTGAAATACTTTATATCTGTTCTTGTGTTTTGTAATTATTTGTTACATAAAATTTCTTGTACCATATGTTCAAAAATAAATGCTAAAATTCCTTTATAATACAGAAGCAAGTATCTAAATATAAATAAATAAATAATTGAACTAACAGATTGAAATGAAAGATTTTTTTCCCTTAAAGTTGGGGTCAAAAACGTGGGTACACATTATGCATGGCAAAATATGGCAAATACAGTAACTCCCAAATTCTTCTTAAGAGAGCTCAAAGTTCAGGCATCTTATGTATCAAGGGAAGGGAAGATAGGTGAGGTGAAGAGGTGGGTGGGGATTGTAAAAAGGCACCAAAAAGCAAATGTCCAAGGAAAAGCATGAAATTTCTAAATCCTTTTATATTTCTGATCAGTGCCCCCAGATCTGAGTCCAGTTCTGGAGTCACTACTTTGTGCGCATTTCCCCATCTCTTCTCTAACCAATGAGCTGCTCAGGCTTCCTGTAGAATTTGTCTAGTGAATTAGCATATCTACAGCAGGAGCTATTAGCCCAAAGGCCATTAGCAGAGGAGGGTATCACTCCTTCAGTTAGTTACTTCCCATAGATCCCCTTTCTTTATTTCTGTTCAAGGCAGCCAGCCAGAGTCCTGGAGAATCCACCACAGCTCAGAGGATGAGAGCTAAAGGAGGAGTGGCCTGGGGGTGGGTGAGCAAGGGAAAGGGATGGAGGTGTCCTTAAATAAAGGATTAGAAAATGGGATGACGGTAACCTGAGGGCAGAGGGGAGGGAATTTCAGGGGAAAAGGGAGGGGATTATAGGAACAAGTATAAAGGACACATGGACAAAAACTGAGGGGGGTGGAAAGGGGAGGGAGATGGGGAGCACTGGGGGGGTAGAATGGGACGGGAGTAAAAGAAAGAAAAAATGTAAAAAATAAATAAATAAGTAAATAAGTAAAAGAAAAAAAAGGGATAAAAAATGTCCTTTGGTCAACAAAGGAAAGCAAGCAGCCTGTAAAGAACTGGAATGTTTGCACCACAAAGCCAATTGTGTTATAAGCAGCCAGGATTAACATTACTACCTCCCTCTAGTGAAAACAATTGGGATGAACTAACATGGGTATATTTCCAGGACACTTTTAAGAAAAAAAAAATCAAGTTACATAAAGTATGTATAATGCCATTTTTGTTTTTTAAAATGCATAAAGTGGTATGTTTTTCCAAGCGTATATATACATTTCCACCTATAAATGCATAGCAAAAAGACTGGACATATATTGTGGAAACAAACAAAGACCATCAAATAAACACACTCAGGCTATTTATTTAGGGCTTGCTATAGCCACGGAGTGTAGGGAGGAGATATTTTCCTCTGCCTTCCAGGTTCTTTTTGTCTGGTATAATGATCAAACAGACATAAGACAGATTAGCAAGAGAAAATAACCAAATTTAATGATCCTATATGGGAACCCCACATACATGAGAAAGTCAGAGACCCCACATGCATGAGAGGTTCAGAGACAGAAAAGGAACATGAGCACATAAGACATTTTGAGCTAGAGATGAGGTAAGGTGCCTTGGGGGCTTCAAAGTGTTCAGAAAGGTCAAAAAAACGTTGTCTCTGATAGTTTCACATTATGGGCAAGGCTCTTAATTCAAGTTCTTGCAGGTAGTCAAAGGACAAAGGACAAGCAAAAGTTTCTCCTGAGCCCACATCTCAAGTTGCCCTCAGTTCAGAGCAATCCACATTCCACAGAAGCACATCTTGGGGCTGAGACAGCATAGGAAATGCCAAATGGCCAGAAGGAACACCATATGTCAAAACCACCGTTCTGCAATCACAGTTGATCAGGGTTTGACTCCTCTGTGACCCTCCTGGGTGGCAGTAATGAGCAGTCAGTCCTTCATCTTGGCCCTCACAGTGGAGGTGGGAAGATAGTTGCCAAGCAACCAGACAGCAGGAAATATAGCTCCGCCCAAATTGGAAAATTCTGAAAGCCTGCCTTTTTCGAAAAGCCCGCCTTTTTCGAAAAGCCCTCCTTTTCTTGAAAGCCCACTTTGTAGCCAGCTCATAAAAGCAGACTAGCTGAGCCAGTTCTGAGGACCTTCCTGTCTTCTGCCCTACCTCCCTTGTGCTCAAATGTAAGCCTAATAAATCCTGTCTGGAAATTTCTCTGGGATTTTCTCTTGAGTTCTTTCTTGAGAACCCCAATGCCAGTAATGGGGTGACTAGTTGTGAACCCTCATAGGAGTCAGTCATCATCACTGATGTTTGGCAAAGATTGAAAGATAGGTAAAGGAGTGGTGAAAAAAAGTATTATGCAGGTGGGGAAAAAGGTACGCTGTGATTAGAAATTTTTGGCATGGCAAAGAACTTATATATATGACCCATGGAC
>PVKM010024957.1:0-20212 GCA_004027735.1 Carollia perspicillata
GGGTGCATAGGTTCTTTTGAATTGGTGTTTCAGTATTCTTAGGGTATAGTCTCAGCAGTAGAATTGCCAGATCAAAAAGCATTCTAATTTTACTTCTCTAAGGACATTCCATACTCTTTTGCATAATGGCTGCAGCAGTCTCCATTCTCACCAACAGTGTACTAGCATTCCCTTTTCTCCACAACCTTGTCAGCACTTGCTGTTTGTTGATTTGGTTATGATGACCATTCTGACCAGGGTGAAGTAGAAGGAAGGAAATAACCAAGACCAGAGCAGAATTAAACAACATGAAGACTAAAAGAACAATTCTAAGGACCAATAAATCCAGGATCTGGTTCTTTGAAAAGATGAACAAAATGGACAAACCTTTAAGCAGATTCATTAAGAAAAAAAGAGAGGGGACCGAAATAAACAAAATCAGAAATGAAAGAAGACAAATTACAACTGATACCACAGAAATACAAAGGATTGTAAGAAATTACAATGAACAACTATACACCAAGAAATTTGAAAACCAAGGTGAAATGGACAAATTTCTAGAAAAATATAATCTTCCAAAATTGAATGAAGAAGCAGAAAGCCTGAATAAACCAATAACAGCTGACAAAATCAAAGCAGTAATAAAAAAAAAAAAAAAACAACTCCAGGCAGAACCTGGCTGGTGTGGCTCAGTGGACTGAGTGCCGGTCTATGAACCAAAGGGCTGCCTATTCAGTTCCCAGTTAGGGCACATACCTGGGTTGTGGACCAGGTCCCCAGTAGGGGGCACACAAGAGGCAACCACACATTGATGTTTCTCTGCCTCTCTTTCTCCTTCCCTTCCCCTCTCTCTAAAAACAAATAAATAAGATCTTAAAAACAAACAAACAAAACTCCTAGCACACAAAAGCCGTGGACCAGATGGTTTCACAGGAGAATTTTACAAAACCTTTAAGGAAGAGTTAATTCCTATCTTTCACAGACTATTTCAAAAAATCCAAGAGGAGGGAAGACTCCCAAACTCTTTGTATGAGGCCAGCATTATACTAAACCACAAACCAAATAAAGACACAATACAGAAAAAAAAAACTACAGGCCAATATCACTGACAAACATAGATACTAAATTCCTCAACAAAATATTGGCAAATCGTATCAAGCAATACATTAAAAAGATCATACACCACGATTAAGTGGGATTCATCCTAGGGGTGCAAGGATGTTAGAATAAGTTTGTTTGTTTGTTTATTTTTAATAGATGCTGGTAGGACAGCTGTCACAATACAATCTATCAAACTGTTTCAAGTAAAGTTAAAAACAACTATGTGCTATTAGAGCCACCCTATGGAAAAAACAAACAAACAAATGTTTTAGCTAACCCAATATCTAAGTAGTTATCTCCAATACCCATCTAGTCTTTGAATCACTTGCAAAAACTGGCTAACTTCTCTTTAAAATGAAAGAAACCTTGAGTCACACGTGTGGGCAAGACACATTCTTTAATTACTCATTTTCTATGAATCGTTAAGCTCTCAGCTGATTTTTCTCTCATTAATTGTAGTTTAAATATAGTATATTATCCATCTATTTTAAGTAGCAATTTGCCAGACTGTGTTTAATATGTAAATATTAGAAGGATGTTGAATTTTGGCTACTGTTACAATCTATAAAGGAAAAAGGGCATGTTCTGTGTGCATTTTTACTCTCCTATAAGAGATAAACTCAGCTCTATAATGAGTAAAAAGTAACTTCCCTTGATTCGGTTATGACTACATTTGATGTTAACAAAATAATCATTTGCCCTTTAGGGAGCCCTTGAGAAACTGTAACAAAGGTAGCCTGTGAGAACATTTGTTCATGTTTTTCATAGGCTCACTTCACAAATTTGAAATCATCATTATAGCTGCTATGGAGATTCCCATTCTCAGTACACGGATAGTTTGCCATAGGAAAGCCAAGGCTATCTGATTAAAATGCTTCCAGAACTGTCTGAATATGACAAAGTCAGATCCATTTGCCTAAGAACAAATGCAGTGTTACTATTTTGGGGACTAAATGTTTCTAATGTTTCCACTACAGTTGCTACTAGCACTTGAAATTGTCTAGTCTCTCTGCTTACCCAAAGGAACACTAATGGGAAAAAGTCGTTCTTTGCTACATTAACACTTTCGTTCTCTCAGCTAATTTCTCGATGATGTGCTTTAAAAAAAAATTGTATCTGTATTCATTTCAGCAAAAATTGTGTGGTATAATGACAAAGCTAGGAGTTGTTAAAAATAAAACAATTCTAGCACTCAATTTGTATGAACCCTCAAATATAAAATGTTTATAAATAATGATAGACATTTTTTTTAATATGTATACAATAACCTATAAAATTTTCATGTATAAATTATCAAAGGCCTTTTTCTACTTCCTAAGCTAAACTATTATTGGCAAGTTGTCATGGCATCTATGAAACATTACAAATAGTGGCAAGTGAGAGGGTGTAAGTCTCGTACCTTTAGTCTTGTTAAGACCCTTAGACTGAGCACTTGCAGATTCACTCTGCAATCGAGCCTGAAAGGCTCTTCTAAGCTAGTGTTATGACAGTGCAGCACATCTGATAGCATTCAAGTTCTTGACTTCCATAGCTCACCTCATGGAGTCATTTCCTCTGTTTTGTGCATTGCAAGTTCACTTCACATGTTGTCAGGCACAGGTTTTTTTGTTTTGTTTGCTTTTTTAAATCAAAGCTTACTAAATATTTCTCTCCCTCTGAATGTGATAAGAAGCTGAAAAATAGTTGCATTTCTTTGGAATTCCGGTGTTCCTTTTACATCCGATAGCTCTCTGCTTTGATTTGCTGTTGTTCTTTCCAGTCTAGGTAGGCACCTGACTTTGCATGTGAGCTAACTGAACAACTCCTTACTTCTTTTCAGTCTCTAGATCTCCAGTCTCCAAACAATCAAGAACTGCTATGTTCTGACTTGCTATAACAACTCCTATTTAGCCATAGTATTTCAGAATTGAAATAAGCACTTACAACTTATTCTGAAATGCTCCTTTTGTCTTCCTTTTCATTCAACAAAAGTTTGTCCAAGCATTAGTATTTTCACCTTATAGATAAAGGAACTTAGGGTCAATAAGATCTGTGAAAACCCAAAGTGTTAGTAGTCCCAATTAATAAAGAAATTTAGAATCAATCACTAAGATCTGTGAAAACTCAGTCCTCTGAGATTCAAGTTCAGAGATCCTGATCAAGTTAAGTGCCTTTTTCAGTGCTAGGAAGAGCCTTTCCTGTCATAACTGTATTTTCTTCAGATCTTCCCCTACCTCCACGTCAGTCAGTCAAGTGCAATTTCATCCAGGCAAATCGTTCCTCTCTATCAGATTATGCCCACTTACTTGTTTTTCTTGCTCTTTCTTATTCTTTGACAGATTTTCATATTTTTAAACTACCCTAATAGCTGAAATACTACCCATTAAGGCCCACTTCAACTTTACCTCTCTGTGATCTGAGATATTTTTCCCTTCTCTAAACCTTTTTTGTATATTCTTAATGCAACAGAATTATTTTTGTCTTTCTAGTGTGTGAACATGTTTCACTTCTCCATAATTGGGAACCACTTTATTCATACAGGCATCATTCGTGACACCCAGCAAGGTACTTTACACTGAGCACATTTCAATAAACAATAATAAAATGGACGAATAAATAAAACAATGATCATCTGCACAGAAAATATCTTCCACAGCAATCAAATTATATCTTTATATCTTTTCAATCAGATCAGGAACATGTTTACATAGAATGATTACAACCACAAATATCAATATATTATAGAATTTAAATATAGTGGGCTTTCCATATCAGTGGGTTTCACATCAACAAATTCAGTCAACTGCAGGTCAATTTTTTTTTTAATCCCAGAAAATTTTGAAAAGCAAAACTTGAACTTGCCACTATCTGAGTGGGACACTGAATCAACATGAGTAGAGTGATATGTAGACACACCCTGCTGTAGCCTATATGCAAATATAGGTTATATACCTAATACATCATTTTATACAAAAGACTCCAACATCCACAGACTTTAGTATCCTTTGGGGCATCCTGGAACCAATTGACAGCACAGATATTAAGGAATGACTGTGTAAATATTAAAAGAAAATGCTTAAAATAAGAATTCTAATTAAAAGGGAAAGAAACTGAGTAATAAGATAAATGTGTAAAATATAGTCATTATTTCTGGCACAAATTTTTGCACATTTATATATAGAGAGAAAGAGAAATAAAGAAAAAAAGGGTCATATTGGATCATGTTTGTTCTCAAAGTAACTAAACAGATGAATGGAGTAGGAAGAAAAATATACCCAAAAGTACACACAATGAAAGAGTTCCAAAACAAAAGAAAAACTTTGCTGGTTTGAATGTCTTAAGCTCTTAAAGTCAGTCTCTCACAGCTGGGCCTAACAACATTATTCTCTTTAATAATAACTGATAGTCTAAATAAATAAAGCATTCTACTGTTTACCTTACAAATCTTAACTCACGCAGTTCTCACAGCAATTCCTGGAGAGAGGCACCATTAATGTTGCTTACTTGAGTGGCTCCAACTGAGGTGTGGCTAGCCTGAATTAATTCTTCAGGGTTACATAGTTAATAGTGTAGCAAGCTTTCTAAACCATGATTCTTAGACTCTAAAACCAGTTTTTCTTCTACGAATTTATCCTGCAGACATAGTTACTCTAAGATATATGTGTGCTGAGATGTATGCAAGAATATATTTTAAAACAGTACTTGAAATTAGAATAGTCTGGGTAAACATATACACATCTATTATAAAGGACTAGCCAAGTGAATTATAAGAATCTATGTGTGGTAAAATATTATGCAGCTATTAAAAATTTTGTAAATCTATATATTGATTTAAACCGCTATCCAAAATGCATTTTAATTGAAAATAGCTAGGTTCAAATATGTTAATATTTGTTAGTGAATGTAGTTGACAATAGTTAATGGACACAGTAACCATGCAAAGGAAATATTGTAACTGCAATATTACCACTGAAAACAATGTGGGTTTTCCAAGGTTAGAGCTGGGTCTCTAATGGAAGTCTAACTTCAATGTTAGAATTCCCAACCCAAGGTGATTTTGTCCATCAAGGAACATTTGGCACTGTCTGAAGACATTTTAGATTGCCACAAGAGCTGGGTGGGGAGATTTGCTACTCACATTACAGTGTATGTGCAAAATAAGGACACCGGTAAATATCCTACAGGACACAGTATAGCCCTGTGGGAACTATTGGGCTGGAAATGTTATTTTTTAATAGCTGCATGATGTTAATAGTTAATGTTGAGAAACTTCCTCTATACGTAAGACATTCCTGTTGACTTCCAGAGGCCGAACAACTAACTATGAAACCTGATATTGTGACTGTAGACCTGCCATCATAAATTTTGGCTAACATAGAAACCCTTAAAAATAAATAAGTAAAAGCAAGCTTGGTGTTTCTAAATGCTGATGGTAGGAATTGTCATGAAGAGAAAGATAGGGTGGAAGGTAAGAGATATACATCTTTTATATTTGTCTTCTCTCTTTTAAATGCAATTCAATGAAAAAAACTTAGGATTGGCATCTCAATCCTATACTTATATAATGTATCATATAATACACATGGTATTTTTATCTGTCCCAATTTTGATTCATTTACTCATTCAACCATTTATTAAGCAACTATCATGAGCCAGGTACTATGTAGATGCTAAGAATCATGCAGTACATAAAACAGATAACAATCCACCGTCCTTAGGTGCTGATATTGCCTGGGGTGAAGAAGGCAGTCCCTGAGAGAGTGTACAAGAAAACAGGTGAAATAAAATTTGTCAGGTGGTGTAAAGTACTAAGGGGGGAAATTCAACCAGGGCATAGGCGTGGGGAGGGATTAAGAGTTGGATTGGGAAGAAGGAGCAGGCCATGGCAGTTTTCACTGAGAAATAACAAGTAAAAATTTGAAGCAAGGGAGTGAATCATTTGGGTATCTGGGGAAAGAACATGCAAAGAAGAGAGAACAGGAAATGCAAATTATAAATAACTATTTGGCCATATTTTTAAACACCTTTTATTTTTAAAATAGGAAGCTCACTTTCTTCCTTCCTTCCTTCTTTCCTTCCTTCCTTCCTTCCTTCCTTCCTTCCTTCCTTCCTTCCTTCCTTCCTTCCTTCCTTCCTTCCTTCCTTCCTTCCTTCCTTCTTTCCTTCCTTCTTTTTTAATGCTATGGGCATCTAACTTACTTTCTTCCTCCATGGGAACCATGGAACTTTTACTACATTTTAAAAAAATCTGATGTTTCATGGAGTTCCACTGCTCTCATAGCATAATCTACTAAAATCAAACACATATTTAATTTATGCATATGAGCTAAAAGTAGCCATCTACAATAACTTCTCTAAGGAAAAGCTTTTAGCTTTCAAGTGTATGAAATTACTAATAATGATGAAATTAGTTCTGCTCCATGTGGTCTGCTTAATTTCCACTGTATTATATACAGTGTTATTATTAACTGTTATGTATTTTAATAAGAAAAAAGATAAATTCTACTAAATATGATCATTCAAACCATTATGGTTAATGTTTATATAATATTATTAAACCATAAAACCACTCATATAAAGAAAGTACTAATTATAGTAATTTAGAACAAGCTTAATTTTTAAGAACTGTTTGTTGCATCAATATCAAATCTTCTAACATAAAAAATGAATGATTTATATGGAAGTATATAATACAAGTTAAAATTATCTATATTTAGAGAAATTAATTTATTCCTTAAAAAACATGATCAATATTTTGAAAGAATGATCTCTAGAGGCCAGATAACATACAGCATTTATATAATATTATTGTGTAGATATCATTCATGAGCCATAGAATATAAAGCTTGAGAATGGTCTCTCTAATTAAGAGTTTTTAAGACAGGTTATAAAAATAATCACCTTTGTGTCTATCTTAAACATTAGAAAATTTAAATTCTGTTAGATATATGAATAATCATCAGTGCAATTATAATTTAGATACTTATATAATTATTATTGTTGTGTTTATACCCAAATTATGTGCTCATGTTCTACTTAAGAAAATACAAGTAAGGAAAAGTAAAGCAAATAACATATAATTTACAAAAGTATCAAATGATATCTTATTTACTTAAAAATTATGTTCACAACCACTTTTCAGTAAAAGATCCACTGATTTCATTGTTATACTCACATTACATTTACATGTAATTTTATATACATAAACCAGTTTATATTAAATGAACTACAATAATGCTATACATTTTAAGTGATTATGCTTTCAAATTATACTGTTCAAAAAAAGGATAAGTTACTTTTTAGTGTATATTGAGCAATGTCACTTAGTGCAAAGGACTTCAAATACATCCACATAAATTTTCTAAGCCATCAGTCTTATAATTGCCATAATACTATTCATTAAAGTAACAGCAATATATGAAATATATCTAGGCAATTTGCCCAGCACAAAGTATAGTCCATAGTTGTCCTCACTAAGTACTCAAATCATCGTTAATGAAAACTAATAGCCCATCAAAAACTACATTGAAAGTATTACGAGAAATCTCTGAAGAACCACATGTGATACTATTCCAATAATTTTTGTCACCTTAAATGATTGTGTCCCAATATGCTGGTATTCTTAACACTAATTACCAAACAAAATGGATAAATACTATTGTTACAAACTGTATCATAGTACCTTATTTTGTAACCAGTGTATAATTAGTGATCAGAGGACAGTTACATTAACACAGATGTAATAATTAAATCATTTCGGCTTTACTATACTTAAAAGAATTAAATAGTGATTGCTTGCCCACTGTAAACTGCTAAAGGTTAAATGTTCTGGAATCATTTTCAAGGAAGAAAAATTACATCATTCATGTTAATAGCATTAAAAAAAAAGGACAGGGAAGACCCAAAATGGCAAAAGCGTAAGCAGAAACTATACTAACTTCCTTCCAGGATCAAACTAGAATTGCAACTATATTAAAGAAAAGTCATCCAGAACAACCAACTGAACACTAGCCGGAGAGAAGACTCATAACCAAGCACATATGGGAGAAACCACTTCGCCACAAGACTGATAGGGAGTGTGGAGGTGTGAGAGGTCTGGCTGGGCTCCCATGGAGAGCAGCTCAAGTTCCAGAGGGATATTTCAGAAGCCAGGGTGTTCTCCCTGAGAAATCAGTCACCCATATCGCAAGCTGGGCTCCCCAGGCAAGAATCACCAGATTCTTGGTGCTCCCCAGCACCAGAATCAGAAAAGGAACCCAAATAACACCTGCCTGTGCAAATCAGGTGGATTTCTGTTGGTCAGGGAGAGACCACTAGAGACACAAAGAGCCTCTTGAAAGGACAATGCACACAATTTCATTTGCAGCCACGTACCCTGGGCTCTGGTAGAGGTAGTGCAGAGTGGACTGGAGACATGTGAGGAGAGACTAGGCTTGGTGGCTCTGAGGAGAGAGCTGAAGGATCATACACCAGGATGCCTGTGCTGAGTCATTCTGCACACTGTAGAAGCCATCTTTCTCAGTCAGTACACTCTCTTCCAAGTGGCATCAGCTTCAGGGAAGCAACAGAACCACCGGCATGAATTCCTCTTGTCCCATCCTTTGGAGTGTAAGCAAGGCTGCTGGGTACATCTGGAGGCTCCATTAGTGGTTAAGCCTATCAGCTAAGGTACATCTCTGGGCCTTCTGAGACTTGCTGCCCATCTCTGGGCCTAGTGCTGGGAAAAGTCAGCCTCAGTGTGCAGCCTGGTTCTTTCTGCAAACAAACAGGTCCAGCAGAGGGAGCCACATACTGTGGATTGCTGATAAATCCAAACAGATTACCCAGGGACAGTCACAGGCAGTGTCTCACATAACTCTGAACCAGAGTCTTTGCAGATCTTTCAAATACATAAAAACAAATACAGAGAGGCAGCCAAAATGGGAAGACAGAGAAACAGGCACCACATGAAAGAAGAAGAGAATTCTTCAAAAGAATGACCAAATGAAATGGAATCAAGTGATTATCAGATAGAGTGGTTAGAGTAATAATGATAAGATATTAACAGCATGAAAAAGATATAGGAACCATAAAAAAGAACCAGTCAGAAATAAAGAATGCAATATTCAAAATAAATAATACACCAGAAGGAATAGTCCATTGGTTAGATAAAGCAGAGAATCGAATTTGTTATTTGGAAGACAAGGTAGAAAAATAAAACATCCAAGCAGAGCAACAACAAGAAAAACAAGAAAATTAAAAAATGAAGAAAGCTTAAGAAAACTTTGGGACAGAATGAACTGTAACAATAGCCACATCATGGGGAATTCCAGAGGAGAAGTGAGTGGGCAAGGGGTTGAGAACCTATAAAAGAAAGAATAATGATCGAAAACTTCCCTAATCTGATGAAGGAAGAAGACACAAAAGTCAAGAAGCACAGAAAGAGGCCCAAACCAAGATGAATCATAATTAAAATGGCAAAGCTTAAACACAAGGAGTGAATCTGAGAAGCCACAAGAGAAGCAGGTAGTTACATACAAGGGAGCTCTAATTAAAGTGTCTTCTGATTTTCCAAAAGAAACATTTCAGGCCAGAAGGAATGATTGACATGAAGTATTCAAGGTGATGAAAAGCAAGGACCTACAACCAAGGAAGGTTACTTTTCCCAGCAAAGGTGTCATTTAAAATTGAAAGAGAAATAAAGAGCTTACCACACAAGAAAAAACTAAAGGTGTTTGTTAACACCAAGCCAGCACTGCAACAAATTTTAAGGGTTTATTTGAAGAAGAAGGAGGAGTGGGAGGAGGAGAGTAACTACAACAGAGGAAAATAGTTGAAAAATAAAAAGGCAATACATATCTATCGATCAATAATCACCTTAAATGTAAATTGCTTAAATATTCTAATAAAAAATGGGTAGCTGAATGGATAAAAAAATGAGGTATATATATGCATACTGTCTCCAAGAGAGCCACCTCAAATCAAAATATACAAACAGACTAAAAGTAAAAGGATGGAAAAAGAAATTTCATGCAAATGGAAAAGAAAAAAAATGCTGGGATAAAGATACTTATAACTGACAAAATAGATTTTAAGGTCAAGGCTATAGTAAGAGACAAAGAAAGACACTACATAATGATAAAGGGAACAATACAGCAAGAAGATGATAAAGTTAGTAAACATTTATGAACCCAATGTAAGAGCACTTAAACATGCAAAACAAATCTTGATAGACATAAGAAGAGAGATCCACAGAAATACAGATATAGTAGGGGATTTTAACACCCCACTGACTTCAATGGATAAATCTTACAGACAGAATATCAAAAAGGAGACAGTGTTCCTAACTGACATACTAGATCAAATGGATATAACTGATATCTGCAAAGAATTTCACACCAAAGCAGCAGAATATGCATACTTTTAAAGTACTCATAGAACATTTTCTAGGTAGACCACATGGTAGGATATAAAACAATTCTCAATCAAATTAAGAAGATTGAAATCATATCAAGCATCTACTCTGAGCACAATGCTATGAAATTAGAAATCAATTACAAGAAAACTGAAAAATACACAAAGACATGGAAGCTAAATAACATAATATTAAACAATGAATGGGTCGACAAAGAGATCAAGAAAGAAATTAGAGGTTACCTGAATGAGACTACAATGACCCAAAGTCTAGGGGACACAGGGAAAGCAATCCTAGAGGAAAATTCACAGCATTACTGGCTTATCTAAAAAAAAAGAAAAAGCTCAAATAAACAATCTAACTTTACACTTAAACTTGACAGGGAACAACAAACAAACAAAACAAAAGTGAGCCAACAGAAGGAAATAATAAAGATCAGAGCAGAAATAAATGAAATAGAGTCTAAAACTTTTTTAAAAAGCAATATAAAATATCAGTGATTCCAAGAGCTGGTTGTTAGAAAAGATAAACAAGATTGACAAAACTCTAATCAGACTCATCAAGAAAAAAAGGAGGATGTAAATACATAATATCAGAAATGAAAGGAGGAGAAATAACAACTGACACAAAAGAAATATAATGGATTGTAAAAAAGTATTATGAACAGCTATATGCGAACAAATTGGACAACATGGATGAAATGGACAAATTCCTGGAAACATACAATCTTCTACAACTAAATCAGAAAGTGTCAGAGAATCTGAATAAACAGATTACATCTAAGGAAATTAAAAGAGTAATCAAAAAACTCTGAACAACAAAAGCCCTGGCCCAGATGGCTTCACAAGTGAATTTCACCAAACATTCTGAGAACTAAACACCTCTTCTCAAACTATTTCAAAAATTTTAAGATGAAGGAAGATTAGTCAAGATCATTTTATGAAGTCAGCATTATCCTAATACCAAAGCTAGATAAAGACACTACAAAGAAAAGAAAGCCAAAGGGGAGTAGGATAGAGGGTGGGAGGTGGGAATGGCTGGGGTGGGGGGAAATGGTGGGGAGGGAAATGGAGACAATTGTACTTGAGTAGTGATTAAAAAAAGAAAAATAAATAAAATTATAATCCAATATTCCTGGTGAACATAGATGCTAAAATCCTCAATAGAATATTAGCAAACAAAATAAATCAAAAAGATCATACACCATGTTCAAGTGGGATTTATTTTAAGAATGCAAGGTTGGTACAACATTAACAAATCAATAAATGTGATACATCACAAAAAGAAAGTGAAATCTAAAAACTACATGATCATGTAAATAGATGCAGAAAAAGCATTTCATAAAATCCAGACCCATTAAGGATAAAATCTTGCAGGAAATTGGGAACAAACAGAACATACCTAAACATGATAAAGTCCACATACAAACAACCCACTGCCAACATCATATTAAATGGGAAAAAAACTAAAAGTGTTCCTCTCAAGATTGGGGAGAAGATAGGATGTCTACTTTCACCTCTCTTAATTAATATTGTACTGGAAGTCCTAGCAATTAGACAAGAAGAAATAAAAGGCATCTATATTGTAAAAGAAGAAATAAAACTTCCATTATTTGTAGATGACAATAGTATATATAGAGAACTCTGAAGTGTCTACCCAGAAACTATAAGAACTGATAAATTTAGCAAGGTAGCAGGATACAAAATTGATATTCAGAAATTGGATGCATTTTTATATGCCAATGATAAACTATCAGAAAGGGAAATTAAGAAAACAATTCCATTCACAATTCCTTCAAAAAGGATAAAATACCTAGGAATAAATCTAATGAATGATGTAAAAGACCTGTACTCCAAAATTATAAGACACTGAAGAAAGACATTGAAGAAGATATAAATAAGTGGATGTCCATACTATGTTCATAGATAGGAAGAATTAACATCATTAAAATGTCCATGCTTAGCAAAGAAATCTATAGAGTCAATGTAATATCTATCTAGTTTTCAGTGTTGAATTTCAGAGAACTAAAACAAACATTTCAAATATTTTTGTGGAACCACAAAATGCCCCACATAGTAACAGTGATCCTGAGGGAGAAAAACAAAGTTGGAGGAATCATGCTACCTAATATCAAACTATGCTACAAGGTCATAGTAATCAAAACAACAGGTAGTTGCATAAAAAAACAGATGTAGATAGATCAATGGAACAGAATAGAGAGCCCTGAAAGAAACCCATAGCTTTATAGTCAATTAATATTCGACAGAGGAAGCAAATGAATACAATGGACTAAAGATAGTTTATTCAATAAATGGTATTGAGAAATTGGACAGATATGTGCAGAAAAATTAAACTAGACCACTTTCTTACACCACACAGAGAAATAAATTCAAAATAGGTTGAAGACATAAATGTTAGACCAGAAACCATACAAATCCTAGAAGAAAACATAGGCAGTAAAATCTCAGGCAGTGCTCATAGCAATATTTTATCTGATGTGTCTCCTCAGGCAAGGGATAGAAAAGAAAAAAAATAAACAGAACTACATCAAACTAAAAAGTTTTTTTGCACAGCAAAGGAAACCATCAAAAATAAAAAAAAAAACAACCATGGAATAAGATAACATATTTCCCAATACATCTGATAAGGGGTTAATATCCAAAATTTATGAAGAACCTGTACAACTCAACACCATAAGAACAAACAATCCAATTAAAAAAAAATGGGCAAAGGATCAGAATAGACACATGTTCAAATAGGACATACAAATGGTCAATAGACATGTGAAAAGATGCTCAATGTCACTGATCATCAGACAAATGAAAATTATTATTTTTTTATTTTAAAGATTTTATTTATTTATTTTTAGAGAGACGGGAAGGCAGGGAGAAAGACAAGGAAAGAAACATCAAGCTGTGGTTGCCTCTCACGCGCCCCCAGCTGGGGACCTGGCCTGCAACCCAGGCATGTGCCCGGGCTGGGAACAGAACCAGCAGCCCTTTGGTTCACAGGCTGGCATTCAATCCACTGAGCCACTTCAGCCAGAGCAGAAATGCAAATTAAAAACACAATATTGCCTTACACCTGTCAGAATGGCTATCACCAATATCAACAACAATAAGTGCTAGTGAGGATGTGGAGAAAGGGGAACCCTTTTGCCCTGTTGGTGGGAATGCATATTGGTGTAACTACTGTGGAAAGCAGTATGAAGATACCTTAGAAAAATTATAAATGGATCTGCCTTTTGATAATGTGATCCCACTGCTGGGAATACGTCTGAAGAAACCTGAAACAGTAATTCACAAGAAATAAGCACCCCTATATTCTTTGCAGCATTTTTACAATCACCAAGATGTGAAAGAAGTCTGAGTGTCCATCAGTAGATGAGTGGATAAAACAACGATGGTAAATTTACACAATGGAATACTACTTGGCTGGAAAAAACAAGGAACTTTTACTCTTTGCGATAGTATGGATGGACCTGGAGAACATTACGCTAAGTGAAATAAGCAATCAGAGAAAGGCAAACACCATATTATTTCACTCACATGTGGAATTTAATGAACAAATGGAGCTAACAAGCAAAATAGAGACAGACTCATAGATGGAGAGCAGGCTGACTTCTCTGGGGCAGTGTTAGGGAGTGGAGGGCTCAAGAAAAAAGGAATAAAGTCACCATGCACTTGGACAACAGTGTGGTGATTGCAGGGAGATGGGCAAGGGGTATAAGGTGGATAAATGGTAATGGAAAAATACAATACAATTGTTAATTTTTTTTTAAATTTTGGAAAAGCAGAATTTTTTGAGTAGAAACAATTATTTTGCATTGCCCCATGGCTCCCTTTCATTTTAATGAAAGAAAGAGTAAAATGTTCAGAGTGGAGAAGACCTAGTATGTTTTATATTTATCATAGAGTTTTGAGTTAATTAATTCAACAGCATTTTAATTAGAGCTTGAAAATGAATCAAGAGAACCAGGAAGGTTATTTAAGAAGGCTACTTGTATACTGTAAGTATGATCTCACATTAGACTATAACAAATAACTAGGAATCATGTCATGATCTGGTGAGCATTATCCATTCCAACTGAAGTTAATCATACCTGAGTACTTTTAACTATTTAACAATTTTGTTCGACTTAGATTTGACATGGATAAATGGTATCTGATCTCACAGTATTTTCTGTGGTCACATATACATTATACCTAGATATAGGTAAATTAAAAATAATAATTCATAAGTGAGCATCACTATATTTATTTTTTTCTTTTATAAGCAGTATCAGCATTGTCTTATATACCATAAGAATATTAAACATTATATCATTGAAATAAATGCCTGTATCAATTTAATTTTAATTAATGGTCTTCCATATTTAAACTATAACTATTCAGGGAATATCTTGAGTATTATGGGGAAAGAGAAGAAACACCTTGTAAAAACAACTTGTGGTTTAGGTTTTGAAATTATAGTTTTTCTATGTAGTTCAAAAGGCCAGTGATAAGATTATTTGGTGGTGAATTGAGTCCTAATAAGATTATATGTGAGAAGAAAATGATTCTGTTATTTGGCAGTAGAGATAAGAGCTTTGCCTAAAGATATGATAAGCTTCAAAAGGACAGGTAGTTGCTCAGAAACCTTTGCAAAGGGACTCTATAGTTCAATAGTAAGACACAAATAATACTTGTAGAATGGTAAGGACTGCTAAGATTTTAATTTGGAAGAAAATGTTTGGTTTTTTAAAGGACTGATTTGACCTCATCATCTCCAATATTGCTTTTAATGGAGGCAAACATACCGAAGACTCTTTAAGTCAAAATATATCTTATATAGAAATATTTCTATACAGATAGCAGAATACATAAAAGATGCATATTTATAGAAAGTAAATTTTCAAAAGTATTTAACTATATTCAGTCATTTGAAAAATGTTTGCACTACCCCCTTGAACCATGTTTTCTTAAGATATAGCTAATACATCTTCAAATCATTTTTGTGAAAATTAAATCTAGGCATTCACTTATTTTTTTCTCATGATATTGTGCCATCCTGATTTTTCATAAAGATTGTGAGAAACCCAGTCAAAGTTGGAGAATACTTGGTGTAGAATAACAAAAATCACATCTCCAGATCATCTTACCTCTCTTCCTAAAAAAGTTTTGTGCCAATAAGGTGATTATTTTTCTTTAAATTTTGAATAAAATGAGATCTGTATATATTGACAAACTGAAAGTGCCATTGTGTACTTAGGAACACTATGTCGTGATTTATTCCTTATTACTGTATTTCCAGGTATGAAAATGAGGGCACAAGAAAGCAACAGAATAAGAACTATCATTCCGAGTTTCTTTATAGAGGCACATGCATGTTTGTTTATTTTATGATTTGCATTTCAAACATGACATTCAGTGATTTGTAAACTATAAAATAAACAGTCATAAAAAAGACACATAGGTCAATGTAACAGAATAGAGAGCCCAGAAATAAACCCACGTCTCTATGGTAAATTAATATTTGATGAAGGTGGCAGGAGCAAAAATGGAGTAAAAATACCTTCTTCAATAAAAGGTGTTAGGATATCTGGAAAGGTACATGCAAAAAAATAAAACTAAACCGCCAACTTACACCATACACCAGAATAAACTCAAGATAGATAAGAGATTTAAATGTAAATCATGACACCATAAAAATCCTAGAGGGGACCATATACAGTAAATTTCAAATATCCCACACAGCAATATTTCCACTGATATATCCTCTACGGCAAGAGAAATAAATGAAAAATTAAACAAATGGGACTACATCAAATAAAAACACTTTTGCATGGATAAGCAAAACACCAACAAAATTAAAAGGGAACAAACCAAATGGGAAAATACATTTATCAATGATATCTCAGACAAGGGTTTGATCTCCAAAATATATAAAGAACTCACACAACTCCACAGCAGGAAAACAGTCCAGTTTAAAAATAGGTGAAGGATCTGAACACACATTTCTCCAAGGAGGACATACACAAGACCCATAGACAAATGAAAGAATGCTTGGCATCATTAGCCATCAAACAGATGAAAAATAAAACCCCAATGAGGTACCACTTTACACCTGTCAGAATGGCCATCATTAATAAATCAACAAACAAAAGTGGTGGCAAGATTGAGAATTAAAGGGAACCCTAGTGGACAGACTGTTGGTGGGAATGCAGACTGGTGCAGCCACTGTGAAAAATAGTGTGGTATTTCCTAAAAATAAATTAAAGATGAAATTTCCTTTTGATCCAATGTTTCTACTGCTGGGATTATACTCCAAGAATCCTGAAACACCAGTTTGAAAGAACCTATGCACCCCAATGTTCATGGCAGTGTTATTTATAATAACCAAGTGCTAGAAACAAGCTAAGTTCCCATCAGTAAATGAATGGATCAAAAAACTGTGGTACATTTTCACAATGGAAAACTATGCAGCAGAAAGAAAGAAGGAACTCCTACCCTTTTGAACAGCATGGATGGAACTGGAGGGTATTATGCTAAGTGAAATAAGCCAGGCAGTGAAAGACCAATACCATATGATCTCACCTATAAGTGGAACCTAATCAACAAAAGAAACAAATGAGCAAAATAGAACCAGAGTCATGAAAATGAGGAGCAGACTAACAGTGACCAGAGGGGATGGGGGAGGATTATGAAGGGGGAAAGAAGGGGAAGGATCTAGTCCAGGAATGAGTATAAAGGGCCCATGGACATGGACAACAGGGTGGGGACTGACTGTGAGAGCAGGAGTGTGGGAGTTGGATATAGTGGGAGGAGCAACAGGGGAAAAACTAGGACAACTACAATAGAACAACAATCTAAAAAAAGGATTATAGGATGGTACTCATTTTACAAACAACAATTTTATTTTTATTTTCTTTTTCAAGCGTATGCCAGCTGGTAGATATCCCATCCAATTCAATTGAAAGTATTGAGTTACAATGACAATATTTTGGTAATTGATTACTTAAATAGAAAACTTACACATTTTTTATTTTCAAATGAACCGATATATCATATTAATTTATTTGGGAAAGAGAGAAACATGTCAAATGATAGTACTAAAAATCTTTTACTTGTAACAGTCTATATTTTTTAACTTTTCCCAGTAATATATTTATATTTATACCCACAAATATATTTCTAATCTGTAAATTTTACATTATTAATTACTTGGAAGTGTTAAGAGTTGGCTAGTAACTACAAAAATGACATTACTATTTTAGTAATAAGGACAGAACAGTAAATTATTCAAGATAGAACAGCCAATTGAAGCAATTTAAAAAAAATATTGGAACCTTATAATATGCAGTGTGTTTAAATCATGATGAAATGCTAGTTTGTTGATTCTCATTCATTATTAAAAAAAAATTGCTCAAGAAACACACAGTGAAAATGATTTAAATTAATTGAAACCAAAATTGAAGTTATAGAATATGAATGCTATTAAAATAAATTATGCAAAACTGGGAAAGACAGTAACATTTAAAGATATCAAGAAGTGAGATTTAAAGTTTTTTTTTTAATTTGGAAAGGTTAAAGTGTATGTCATATTTTTATATTACATATAAACTTCCTTTTACTTTTAATTTATCAAAAACATTGCTTTCTATGTCAATAAACATTTCCAAAATACCATTTTAATGTTTATATAGTATTCTACTGTATACTTATGATATTTTATTTATGTGATTACCTATATAATAACAGTTAAGATTTTAAAGTTCTGTTTGTAATTGTAGATATTGTGGTTACTATATGTGTAACTAGTTATTTGCAGAGCTTAGTGTACAGTTTTAGAAGTAGCGTTTCTGGGTCTAAAGGTTTATACGTTTTTAAGGCTTTATCACTGACCCTCTTTTGCACTCATAGGCATTCTGTCAACTGTTGAAAATAGTATTTTCCCTGCTCTCTTCCCTCACTTGAAATATCTGGTTAGAAAACTAGTTTTCTTTTTTTTAAGTATATTTTATTGAGTATGCTATTACAGTTTTCCCAATTTTCCCCCTTGATTCCCCCTTTGCCCTGTACCCCCCAATGCTCCAGCATTCCCCCCCATAGTTCATACCCATGGGTTGTACATATAAGTTCTTTGACTTTTCTGTTTCCTATACCATTCTTAACCTCTCCCCATCTATTTTATGGCCTACCAATTATGCTTCTTATTCCCTGTACCTTTCCTCTCCTATTCTTCCCCTCTCCCTCCCAGCTGATAACCCTCCATGTGATGTTCATTTCTCTGATTCTGTACCTGTTCTAGTTGTTTGCTTAGTTTTTGTTTTCATTGTTGTTGTTTTTTTTAGATTCAGTTGTTGATAGATGTGAATTTATTGTCACTTTACTGTTCATATTTTTTATCTTTCTTTTCTTAGATAAGTCCCTTTAACATTTCATGTAATAATGGCTTGGTGATGATGAACTCCTTTAACTTGACCTTACTGGGAAGCACTTGATCTACCCTTCCATTCTAAATGATAGCTTTGCTGGATAGAGTGTTCTTGAATGCATATCCTTGCCTTTCATGATTTCAAATACTTCTTTCCAGCCCCTTCTTGCCTATAAGGTTTTTTTTTTTTTTTTTTTTTTTTTGAGAAATCAGCTCATAGCCTTATGGACATGCCTTTCTAGGTAACTCTTTCCTTTCCTCTTGCTGCTTTTAGAATGCTCTCTTTGTCTTTAATCTTGGGTAACTTAAGGATGATGTGCCTTGGTGTGTGCTACTTTGGATCCACCTTCTTTGGGACTCTCTGGGCTTCCGGGACTTTCTGGAAGTCTATTTCCTTCACCAGATTGGGGAAGTTTTCCTTCATTATTTGTTCAAGTAAGTTTTCAATTTCTTGCTGTTTTATCTCCTTCTGGCACCCCTATAATTCAGATATTGGAACGTTTCAGATCGTCCCAGAGGTTCCTAAGCCTCTCTTCATTTTTTTTTTTTTTGAATTCTTGTTTCTTCATTCTGTTCCGGTTGAATGTTAATTTCTTCCTTTTGTTCCAAATTGTTGATCTGAGTCCTGGTTTCCTTCCTGTCACTGTTGGTTCCCTGAATATTTTTTTATTTATTTCACTTTGTGTAGTCTTCATTCGTACTTTCGTTTTTTTAACCATACTCAATCAGTTCTGTGAACATTTTGATTAACAATGTTTTGACTTCCACATCAGATAGGTTGGCTATCTCCTCATCACTTAGCTCTTTCACTGGAGTTTTGCCCTGTTCTTTCATTTGGGCCATATTTATTTGTCTGGGAGCACTGGTCTGGTTGACTGTTTCTTTAATTTCTTGGTTGTTAGAATTCCATGCAGTTTGATTCCCTGGCACTTCTGGTTCTTTATTGTTTTTAGATTTGTTGTTATCCTCCTTTTGGTTGTGCAAGGAAGTGAAGGGTTTCTACCTACACCTCCATCTTGGCCGTTATTCCATGTGAACTTCTTCAGAAACCTAGTTTTCTTTATTTTAGTCAAAGTGACATAGTTCTCAGAACCCTCTATATCATGATTGCTATCTTCTAAGTGAAAAACATGTTTTCTATCTTTTAGAATCCTTCCAAAAATCAAGATTTGACTATAATAATACTATATTTGGGACAAGGTCTACTGAGATTGCTACTTCCTGGATATTATTACATATGGAATTTGGTCACTGAGAACAAAGAGTTTCAGAATACTGGGTATCTCAGATCATTGGAGGAACTATTGTTAAAATACAGGTGACTTCAATATGACACAGAAATTT
>PVKM010024958.1:0-20226 GCA_004027735.1 Carollia perspicillata
GCTTAAGCGTTGGGAAAGTCAGGCAGAGAAGTGAAGGACAAGTACAATGTCAAGTAAGCAATGCTGGGCCAGGTGAGGGAGACTGTGGAAGCAAGGAATATCAAGGAGGGATCACCAAGGAGATGGAGGCTTCCAGACAGCCTAATTCCTTTAGTTAACAATTCAATATGGCTTCAACAAATTGTAATATATTTACTATGTGTTTTTAGATTATCATAAAGCTAAACATGTTTATTTTTTCAATGCTTTTGTTTGTCTTTCATGTGATACTTTAAAATATGCTTTATTTTATTTTTTATCCTTACCTGAGGACATGCTCATTGATTTTAGAGAGGGGGGCAGGGAGAGAGAGAGGAGAGAAACATTGATGCAAGAGAGAAACACTGATCAGTTGCCTGTGGTATGCAGCCCGACCTGGGACTGAACTCGCTACCTAGGCAAGTGCCCTGACCAGGAATCGAACCCATGACCTTTTGGTTTATGGGACGATACTCCAACCAACTGAGCCACCTGGCCAGGGAAAAATATGCTTTATTTTATAGAATGCAATGATACAGTTGATTATTTTAATACCTGTAATATGCAAAATAAAAGTTGAAAATAAGGGTGAAAGAATGTTTTAATTTTGTGAGACTATGAAATTGAGACATCCAAGAAGCACTTCTTTAGTCAAACATTCTGCCAATTTATCCTAAATAATAACAAGAAGCTTGTATTTATTGAATTTTACATGTGAGGCATTCATATTAAATGAGGCAGATATAGATGAGGAAACTTGTACAAGACTATTCTAGAAAGTGTCAGAGCCAGGATTTGAACCCTGAGATGCAAATTTCGGAGCCCAGATACTTATCCCCCATTTGCCTCCCCAGAACAGCTAGCCACAGTGGTACTATATAATAAGCCCAAATCTCTGACAGTCCTTTACATGTAGAGCTCCTCTCCTTCCTCCCCTCCTCCACACTGGTTTTGGAAGCCTTCAATGGGAATTACCCTAGGACCAAAGAGAAGAAGGGACCCCCAGATAGGCAGACTTTCTTGGACATCCCCCTGAGAAACGAAAATGCTTAGCCTGCGAGCTTACTGTGCATATTTGCCGCTCACTGGATGTGTCCCAGTTGGGCCACCTTCTGCTCATGGTTGTTTGAGTATATTCTGGCAGCTCAGAGGTGTAATTTCTCCAAATGCCACATTCCTGCTGAGCCCGCAAGATAAATTGTGCAATTTCAGGTGAGCATGTCTTTAAACCCTAGCTAGGCTTGTCGTTTCTCCCCTCCTACTTCACTGCAGGCCCCACTTGGAAGATTGAGGGCCTGAGCAGGTGCCAGGGCTGGGTGTGAGGAAGGGGAGATGCTGGGATGGAGACCAAGGAGGATGGCGAGAAAGGGGTGTGGAGTGGCACTGGCTGCCCAGACAGATGCTAGGCCTGCACTTGGAGAATTAGGATTGTCTTTAATTTTCTGGTGTTGTCACTCATTCATACATTTATTTGTATGTTTTGAAGTAAAGATATTTTCTGAGTGTCTGCTATGGGTCAGATACTGCTAGGTCATCTGGAGGAATGTTGTTAATAAGGCAAATTCAGTGTATTAGGAACATCTATAATAGTAGGGGGCACCCACCCAATCAAGGAGGCCAGGGACATCTTATTGGGGGCAGGTGGGACTGAGCAGCAATACAAAGGTAAGAAGGGTCTAGCTCTGTGAAGAAGAGAGGACCAAGAGTCTGAGGAAGAGGGAGCCTGGGGGAAGTTTCTGGGGCAGGCAGGAGGGTACCTGAGTATATGAGGAGCCAAAAGAAAACCCATCTTTTCCCCACTTGATTTCTGAGTGCTGACCCCTGTGCCTGACCTGGCTGTGAGCTTCACAACCCCATGCAAGGAGTGGGGTACCTGCAAATCCCTTACCACTTGCACACTCCGTGCCTACTTCTGTCCTGGTTCCAATATAAGCTATAGTGTGACTAGACTCATTTTTTACAAAATACAAGGGGAGTAAAGATAGCCAAAAGATTTTCACAGTAGCTAAAATGTAGAGTAACCCAAGTTTTTGTCTATGGTTGAACCAATAAACCAAAAGGCAGTGCATGTGCACACACACACTGCAATATTATTCAGCCTTATAAACAAAGGCTGGATTTCCTGGAGTCTCTTTTTCATCCTAGAGTGACTGATTCTGAGGCATGCACTTGGCAATGCCTGGGAGGAGGGGACACATCTCTGCTCGTTTGATGGGATCTCTTTGTTCTACAGAGACCCAGAGATGTCTAGAGGTTGGAACGTGGAGGACTTGAGAGGACAGTGATTTTCAGAAGTCCACACATTTAGTAAAAGAGAACATTGTGGTACAGAGAGAAGGAGCTTAGCCAAGGACAGATGATAGTTTTGATTTAAAGTCTACCTCTTCCCTCCTTCCCTCTCATTTTGGTTGACTATACGTGTTGGGTATGGTGCCAAGTGCTTTTCTGCATTATCTCCATTAATCCTGCCAATTGCCCATGAGGCAAATTTCATTTTAATGCCCCTTTACAGGCAAGGAATGTGAATCTCAGAGAAGCTAAATGACTTGCCCAAGGTCTCCCAACCAGTAAATTGTGGAAACTTTTCCTCTCTCTTGATGGCAGGTGGCAGGTTCTCATTCTCACAGGGAATCTTAACAAGCACAGGCAATTGTCCTCATGCAACAAAGTCAGCAGACAGTCAGCCTGGGCACAGCAGTGCCACGCCTGGGGCATGTAGTCCTGCCCCGTGGACATCGGTCAGCTCTGGCAGACTAGCCTGGCTATATACACACCGCAGCCACCCTTAACCTTCAGTCAGGAGTGTCAATGCATGCTCCATGGGAGCCTATGGAGCAGGAAGCAGACCTTGGGATTGAGGCCCGGGGCTCTGGAATCAAATCAAAAGTCAGCTGGACCACTCAGAAGCAGCATTTGGCTCGAGTTTCATAACCTCTGTGATTTTCATTTTCTTCATTTCTAAAATGGAATCATAACAGAGCTTAGCTCATAGGTTTGGGAAGGATTGAAAGAAACTAATCTGTATAAAATAACATGTATGGTGCCTAGCATTTAGCAGGGACTCTACAAATGGAATTTCTTGGAACAGTACTGTCACCTTTATCATCAAAGCCTATGAGGGAATGGGCAGCATCTGAGATCCCCATGGGAAATGCCTACAGGCCTTCACTGGGGAGGGAGCGGGCAGGATGGCACCTCTGCCTGCTGGTGTGCTGTCCTGGTGGTGCCCTTGCATCAGCAGAGCAAAACTCAGGTTAGGCTCCTAAAGTATACATTATACACTGAGCCAAGGATAGAAATACACACAGCGAGGGAATGACCCATCCTGAGATTTCCCCTGAAAGCTTATTTGTTTCTTGTCTGCTTCTGTCACCAAAAGGAAGCCTCTACCCAAAGAGGAAGTTTGTCTTATGTACTTTGTATCCTTTTCAACTAAAACAGTTTCTGAGTCATTATAGGTACTTAAAAAATACTTGCTGCTCAAGTGAGTGAGTGAGTGAATGAATGAATTCTTCTCTGGCTTGATTCAAAAGTCATTCTGCTAGAGGATGAGGAACTGGAAATGAAGAACTACCCAAGAACAGCTTGGGCTTTCCACCTAAAAACCTCAATACTCAAATAATAAAGGTATTTAATAAATGATAGTTATTTCAATTTATTGCAAGCTATGCCTGGGTGCTGATGCTGTGCCAAGTGCTTACTGGGAATTATTTCATAATACTCAATGCCCAAGAGGCAGGCATTATTCTTATTCCCCATTTACAGATGGGGAAATGAGATTCAGGGAGATTAAGCAGCCCACCCAAGATCATATGGCTCTGAAGCCATCTGACCCTGGATTGGTTCCTGGGTCTGTTTCAGTGCAGAGCCTAGGCTTTTAAGCGCTACCTTCCCCAATCGCTTCCATTCCCTGCTGAATATCAGAGAAAAAGCCCTGACGCTCTGCCTCAGTCTTTTCAGGGCCCATTTTTTGAAAGACAGCCCATGTAACATTGAGTCTGTGTGACCTCTTTGAGAGTAAAAATTAACTTTTCAGTCCCCTAACCCTTATATTACCCTGCAGTGACCAAGTGCTACCCACGTTGGACATGGCACACCCCCATGTCTCCATGGCCTGCACCAGCTCACCTATCCACTGTGTCTGCTCAGTGTCCCATTTCCTCCACATTCCTCTATGCCCTCGTTCTCCAACACAACTAATTTGCTCTATGATATTAAAGGGTTTTCCTTTTCTGAGGATTCCTCCAATCTCTAGTGTATATCATCAGAAGGAACTGGAGAGTATAGTCTCAGAGCTCCTTGCTTTCAACCCCTGCTTCAAACATAAGAGATCAGCTTCCAACTTCACTCAATCTACCTGTTTGGCTTCTGCATTTGAACAAAGGATTTTATAAAACAAATAAGTAAATAAATAAGTTTTAAAATATTGGCTTAATCTAATCCTCAATACAGTCATACTACAAATATTTTGGAGTGCCTGTTTGTGCTTGGCACTCTTGTCAATATCAGGGGCTAAAGGCAGGCAAAGTCTCTACTTTCTTGGTGCTTACATTCTGATGGGGAGACAGGAATTAAATTAACAAATAAATAATGCACAAATAAATGATGACAATAACAGTAAGTGTTAAACACAGAGGTAAAATCAGACAATATGTCTTACATGGTATAGCTGAATGGTGGGCTCCAAAAATATGTCTGGGTTCTACTTCCTGGAACTTCTAAATATTACTTTATAGGATAAAAGGTGTAATTAAATTAAGAATCTTGAGAGAAGGAGTTTATATGGGGCTATCCAGGTGATCCCGAAATGCAGTCACATGTATCCTTATAGCAGAGAGGCAGAGGGAGTTTTGAGACAATGGAAGAAGAGGCAGTGGGACCAGAGAGGCAGAGATTGGAATGATGTAGCCATGAACCAAGGAAGGCCTTGACTCCCCTAAAACTGGAAGAAGGAAGGAAGGAAGGCTTCTTCTCTAGAACCTTCAGAGTATAGCTCTGCTGATACTTTGAGATCTGACTTCTGGCCTCCAGAACTGAGTGAGACTAAATTTCTGGTTTTTTAAGTCATCTATTTTGTGCTAACTCATTACATCAGCACCAGGACACTAATGCACATGGCTACTTTAGGTGGTGTGCTCAGGAAAACCTTCTCAGCAGAGGTCACACATAAGCTGTTATATGCATAACGAAGGATCCTTCCATCAACATCTGGAGGAAAAACACTTCAGGCAGAGGGAACAGCCAGTGCAAAGGCCTTGAGGCAAGAACAAGCTTAGCTTTTCCAAGAAATAGGAGGGAGATCAGTGTGGTTGAGCTATAATGTGAAAGGGAGAGAAATACAGGAGGCGAAGGTGGAAGTATAGGAAGGAAACATTATATAACGTTTCAGAGAGCCAGGGCAAGGAGTTTAGATTTTATTCTAAGAAAGAAGGAACTCCATTGCAGGTTTTATTGAAGAAGTTGGTTTGCTTATGGTCTATTTCTGAAACATCACTCTGGCTTCTGTTTGGTGATTAGACTGAAAAGGACAGGCCTTCTAGCAGGGAGACTAGATAGGATGCTGTTACAATGGCCAGGTGGAAGGTGTTCCTGATTTGGATTAAAGCAGTGATTGAGAAGATGGGGAAGAGTAGATGAATTTGGAGTAGGTTCTATGATAAAGTCAATGAGAATTGTTTATGAATTAGACATGGTAGTGAGGGAGAGCAAGAGAAGATTTGGCTTTGGTGACTGGAACCAATGGTGCTGTTCACTGCGATGGAGAAAGGGCAAGTTGGGAAGGCAATCAAGAGGACTTCCCTTCACTATACTCAGTCTGAGATGTCTGTGGACTTCTAAGTCTGGCACTGGGGTAAATCTGGATGGAAGATCTAGATTTGGGAGCCATTGGCACTTTAGTATCTGAACGATGGGACTTGGAGATTGTATGGGGAGAGGGTATAGATAGAGAGGTAAGGGGAACCCAAAGTAGGACCCTGAGGTACTAACACAGAGATAAGGATGAGGAGCCAGTGAGAGAAACTGAGGCAGAATGGCAAACATAGTGAGGGGACAAAAAGAGAGTATGCCTCAGAAGCCAAGAGAAGAAAAACTTTTTCTAAAGAGGGAGTCATAGACCATATCTTCTTGCCAGGTGAATTATACGCATTTTCAGTGGGGAGCTCATGCTATAGTTCTAGGCTAATAGGTTTCTTCTCTGCTGCCATCTCACGTCATTGGTATTGACTCCCTAGAGTTCTTTGATGAGAAGTATCCAACACTCTTCCGGGACTTGCCAGGAAAGTGTGCTGTGACTCTGGGGCAAACATTCTATATATTTTATGATCCAACCTAATCCAAAGGAAAGCCATGAGTTATGGCAATTTCAGGGGCTTTTGTAAGTCACAAGGTGATAAATTGTGGCTAGGGCAACCCATCAATCACCTGCCATAAGCCAAATCCTTCTACAACATCATGAGTGATCTATTCCTTTAAGATTCTGCCATCATCCTTATAGAGTTTCCTACACAGATAGATTCTCAATAAATGATCAAGCCAACTTGGATCTTGATGTCACTGATTTGTGTTATTGTGACACATGGTACAATCAGATTTTGCTAGATGACAATTCATATTGAAGGTAGAATAGGGAATAACAAGGAAAAGTATGTGAATACAACTTTTTCCTGCTCCCAGCTCTTCACACTATCACGTTGACACTACTCTGCTATTGGATCCTTGTTGGTCAGGTCAGGCTAATGGGGAGAGAGGCTGAGTGGAACAAGCTAAAAGAAGGGAAATAGATTTCTCTACACAAGTGAACAGATGGAGCAGTCTATCAGGGGAAAATTATCCAGGAAAGGGTTAAAGAGAAGGGAAAAAGAGAGATGTGGTCAGTAGGGGATGGACTGCTTGAAGACAGTAGAGACAACTGGACAACTACAATAAAAAAGTGATAATGGGGAAAGAGAGAGATGTCCAACAAGCTATTTTAAGAGGCTTTTGTCATGTTGTGTGATATAAATCTTCCTTGCCATCCTTTATGAGTCACTCAGTAAAATGTGCATTGCTTTTCAAGACTTGTTGGATTAAAGTGTATGTGTGTGTTTAATTGCTGTGCTAAGACTGGCCTCAAGTTGGCCCAGTCTTACTTCAGTTATATTGGTGATAAAGTGCCTTCCTACTCATCTCCCAATTTGGCCTTTATCAAATATCTATGACTAGAACTCATCAGGTTTTAGTTTTCAATTGTTTTCCATCCAAACAAGGAGAGAGTAAGTCTTGCACTATATCGTTGAGTTAGTAATTGGAAAGCTGTAAGTAAAACCTGTTTCCTGGCTCTCAGACCAGTATACTTTTTCTTCCCTCCTTCCATCCTTGCCCTTCCTCCTCCTTTCTGTGTCCCTTTCTCCCTCACAACCTCCTCTCTCCTCTCCCAATTCCTGTTCTCAATTCACTAATGGTAACAGTGCACCTCAAGCAGGAGAGGGGCCCTACCCTGCCTTCCAGATTTTAGTTAGAAGTTGTTAGTTCCAAAGATCCAAAGCAACATCTTCTGCAGAACTAGAAGACCTGTGAATGGTGTTTAAAAATGTTGAAGACTCATGAAGACTTACACTTTCAGTTTTTAGCAGAAAGGTTCATGAGGAGAAGCCCGAATGCTGGAGTCTGCATCTCAGCACTTGGCCTCTGGCAGGCAAAGGATCCAGACCATGTGGGGACTTAGTAACTCACCTGAGCCAAGCAGGGGACTTGGTAACTCACCTGGGCCAAGCAGGGTTTAATAACCCAGTGACATGGAGGCCACCGTGTTGGCTTCTGTGCTGCCACCTGTAGACCATCACACAGGACCTGGGAGAGTGGCTGCTGCTGTCCCCTGGGAGCCCACATTCTTACTCATTTCCTCCTTGCTTGGGATTCAGAAAGAGCCGGTTTGTATGTTGTTTGGTGAACAAAAATGCCGTTGCTTTCCAAGTGGATGCTTTGTTGTTTCTGTTACACAAACATCTGAAAAATCAGCATTTCCCACTCTGCACTGAGCCAAAATTGACTGCTGTCTCCATCTAATAAAGCAGCATGATTTGCTCCTCTCTTCTAATTGGAAGACAGAAAGTCTCAACAGACAGAAAGAATGTGTTTATTGATCCAGCTCCATCTCAGAAGCTGGACTGCGCCACAGGGGATGAGCAGAGAGAAAGAGAGCAGGCCAATTTTAAATACCCATAACACGCCTTAGTAGGATTAATGAGCAGTGGACTAGGAGGTACATTAAGACCTCACGTGATGGACTAAATGAAGGCAGCGTACTGTTTGATAATGACCTGAAATTCACTGGTAAGTGGAAGAAGAAAAAACTACTCATTTCCTGAGTTGCCTGTCCTCTCTTGCTGATTTGGAATTGCACTGGTTCCCAAAATACAGAGATAATAAAGCTCTTATGAATCCAGGAACATGCTTTGTATGCCTGCAAGAAAAAACAGGAATTCTTCAACCCAGTCCGTAAAGAAGCAGCACAGAAATGGAATCTGGGGGGCACAGCTGGGCAGAAGCCAAGAAGAGGCTTGCCCCTGGCCCATGGCGTGAGTCTGAGTTGCCTCTACTTTTCTGTACCCTGTCCTGCTCCCTGCTAACCTGCTCTGCCTACTGGTTGTAGCAAAGTAAGGCTGTGATGGCTGGGCCTGGCCGCCAGGGCCCCTCTTGTAGCCCCTTGATCATTTTCCAGCCCAGAATGAGCTTGCAGAGACTCAGAAATGTGCTACTAACAAAACACATGGAGCTGAACCTTTGGCAGAATCTGCCAGTGTCTCTGTCTGGCGACCTGTGGAAAGTGGAGGGCACATTTGCTGCTTGCCTGGATCCTGGCCTTGGGAGCCTGCTGGCTAGCCTTGCCTATGACAGCTGCATTTTAACTTGCTGCACCTGGCACCATCATGTTGCTCTACTTGCAGGAGCCCCTTGAGGATAGCCCCTCCTCCAGCTGTAAAGCAATTGCTGCAAAATCTGATCCTTGCTTACACCTGGAACATGAACTATTTTGATTGACCCTGAACTTAGAGCCACAGTCAGGGGCTTTGTTACCCTTTTGATGCTGTCTCTGGTTGTTGAGGACAATGAGGAGAGCCAAGGGCCCAAGGGAATCTGGGAGAGTGAAAGTGAGGGTGGGTAGAGGTGAGAGAGTGAGGCAGGAAGAGAGACAGAGAGAATATGAATGAGAGTGAATGGCATGAGGCATGGAGAGCTCTGAATCTGGAAGATCCAGCTTCCAATATCAATTGTACTACCTGTTACCAGAAAGTTCCCCTAACCTCCTTTGGCCTCCTTTCCTCAGCCACAGAATGAGGATGATGATGATTCATAACATGGGAGGTAAGAGTAACTGGGTAGCATGTAAAGGGCCTTTGGGCATCGAGCCTGATACACACACACGCTGATATTTGTTTCTTCCATCCACCCCTCACCACCAGCTTTGGGTCTCTGAGCATGCACTAGGCATTTTATAAACATCCAAAAAAAGAGAGATAATTTAAATGAACCAATGACTGTGTAATTTAAAGACACTGTGAGGTCAGACTAAATGTAATGGATTAGGCACTGGAAGCCAGGAGATCTCGGTTTGAGTTCCGGTTCTAAGATCGAACTGAGGGAACTGCAGAAGAAAGTTGATTGTAAACATATGTATTTATCTTTGCTGTTTTCTTATATTTTTCTCATGATTTTTATTGTGGCAAAGTATATAAAACAAAATTTACCTTTTTTATTTTATTCTAACCCAAAGATATTTTTTCATTGCTTTTAGAGGGGATGGGGGATAGGAGAAAAAGGGAGAGAGAAAGAGAAAAGGAGAGAGAGAAACATCGATTGGTTGCCTTCTCATATGCACCTTGATCAGGGATTGAACCTGTAACCTGGGTATGTGCCCAACCGTGGGTCAAACCTGCAGCTTTTCAGTCCATGAGATGCTGCTCCAACCAACTGAGCCACACAAGCCAGGGCAAAAATTTACCATTTTTACTTTTTTAAGTGTATACTTTAGGGACATTAGGTACATTTATAATGCTGTACAATCATTACTACTCTCTAGTCCTAAAATGTTTTCTCACCCCAAATAGAAACTCTGTATCCATTAAACAATAACTACATTTTTCCCTCTTCCTAGCTCCTAGTAACTCCTATTTTGCTTTCTGTCTCTATAAATGACCTATGTTACATGTTCCATATAAACAGAATCATATACTACTTCTCCCTTTGTGTTTGTCCCTCCTATACTGGCCCCAGGAAATTGTCTTATTTCATTTAGCACATTGTTTCCAAGGTTCATCCATATAGTAGCAAGTGTCAGTGCTCCACTCCTTTTTGTGGCTGAATTATATTTTGTTTTATGAATATACCACATGTGGTTCATCCATTTATCTGTTAATGGACACTTGAGTTGTGTTTACTCTTTGGCTGTTACAATGCTGTGGTGAACACTGGCAGCATATACTTACCTGTTTGAGTCCCTGCTTTCAGTTACTGTGGCTATATCCTAGGAACAGAAGTCCAAGGTCACGTGGTTGTTCTACGTTTAGCTCTTTGAGAAATTGCCAAACTGTTTTTCCTGTGGCTGCACCATTTCATATTTGTACCCGCAGCCCAGCACTGTATGGGTGAGGGGTCCCAGTTTCTCCAAATACTAGTCAAACTTACTGACTGTGTATGTGTGTTTATTTTTTTCCCATCCTAGTGGCTATGAAGTGATATCTTGTTGTGGTATTGATTTCTATTTCCCTAAGTTGAGCACATTTTCATGTGTTTTTGGTCATTGGTATATAATCTTTGGAGAGATGCCTATGTGTCTTTTTTTTTTGTTATTTTAAAAAATATGTTACCTGCTTTGTGGTTGAGTTTTAGGAGTTCTTTATATATTATGGATATTAAATGCTTATCAGAAATACAATTTGTAAATGTTTTCTCCATTCTTTGACTTGTCTTTTCACTTAGCTTTATTTTCAATGGAAAGTTACAGACCTTTAAACATAGGAGTGTGACTTAAGATGATGTGTGACTTAAGATGATGACTGTAATTCTACAGTTCAGGAACCAAAGTCGGCCTCGTAAAAGCTCAACTGCGCTGTCCAAAAGAATGTCTGTCCCTCAGGACTAAATGACAGGAAATTTCTCCAAACAGAAAGTGCGTGACTTGAAGAAACCATACTTTTACACTCAACTAGCTTCCAGGGAGCAAGAGGCATTTGAATTTCTTCTGAGATCAGACCAGATCGGGCCGGTTTAGGTTGGTATGGCCGTAGACACATTTGAATTTCTTGTTATACTAAGTATCAACATAAACTTCTGATTAGGGCCAGCATCAAACAGCACCCCAGACCCATAAAATGTCTCTCAGCTCTGCTAAACACCTTGGGTTCATCGTGAAGGGAGGGGTGAAATGACCTAACTGGAAGGATTTCTAACAAGGTTGAAATCCAAGTAACAGGACAGTGGGGGGAGGGGTGATGGGTTAGGATATCCTGGCCCAAAAGATGGACTATATTTGGACAGAGCTTGATGTTTAGTTGAATATGTCTTCAGAATTCCAAGGGAGCATCTCCTGCGATTTTGTAATCAAATCAACTGTCCGGAAGTTTCCTCCTCTTCGCACTGGTGAGGGGCAGTGGGCTCAGCCTTCTCCGAGGGAGCACAGCACAGGCTACAGGGCTGTTCTCACAAGGACAGGCGAGAACATGAAGAGACTCTGTCCCTGCCTCCCTCCCTGGCCCCCACTCTTAACCCTTTTGTATCTAGAGAGGAAATAGTGAAATCTGGGAGGAGAAGGAGGAGAAAAACAAGTTAGGAATTAAAAAAAATCAACTCAATCAGCTTTAAGCTGAGGCAGACATACTTCCAATGCAGAGAGCTTAAACACTCTGGTGAGATCAGATCTGTAAGCAGGAGAAGCATGAGTTGGGTCTCAGGGTCCCCAGCCTTGCAAGAGGCAGGGCAGGTGCTCTGCTCTAACATGCAGGAGAGAGAGAGGCTGTGACTCCTACCTTTTCAGGAAGACAGGGGTCTGGCCATGCAAAGGAAAAGACAAACCCTCTCATTGAGGACATTCCTAGTGCCCGTCCAAGGGCACTCAGACATCCAAAGTCCTACAGGCAAAATCAAAAAGTTCTCTGCTAAATGCTGAGAAGGAGGCTCAGCTTAGCATGGGACCCTGGGCTGCTGCTGTGAGGTGTCTGTAGCTTGAGAAAGTTTCCTGCCAGATAAGATCAGAAGTCACTTGCAGTAGAAAATTATATTTGCTATCTGCTGAAACAAAAGAAAGAATGTAAGTATTGGCCTAAGAGCCCATTTGGTGGTCTATTGGTACCAGGAAAAAGTGTGGAGGGAGGGGGAGAGGGAGAGAGAGGAGGTGGTAATGGAAAGAGAGCATTGGCTCCCAGTCCCTGGCTGATGGGATGTGTCTCTTTGCCCGACCTGATGCCAGGCCGTAGGATAGGCTCTGAGTGCCAGGCGACAGCAGAAGCAACACACTGTATTTTTTAACCTCTTCACTTTGCCAGATAACCATGAAGGGAGCTCTCTCTTAGCCCATAAACAACCAAGACTAATAGAATAACTCTGGCAAAGGTGGTTGGCAGAAGTTGCTGACATCTCAGCTGTTGGGCTATAAGAAGGGGCCCAGTTGACTTGTTACACAAGCGGAGTGTTGGCAGACCAGAGGCAAAACAGACATGGCAAAATGTGCACTGTTGTGAGGGAAATTTGAAGTTGAGTCATATTGTTTTTATCGTCTCTGGAAAAATCTTTTTATTCCATGGGTTTCCGAATGGAAGACATTTGAGATGCTGCTCTTTCTCTCTTTATCCACAACAGAGAGGAACACACTGAGGCCCAGGGAGAGAAATAGTGGCTTTGTTCAGCCTGATCTTCCTCCATCTTTGCTGTCTGTTGGGGCAAGGGGGTGGACTGAACATGTAAAACCTCCAAAGTCACTCTTTTTCCAGGTGTGTTGTTAGCAGTGTGTCCTCCCAGCCCCTGGGGAAGGCAATGTTCATGTCACGAAGGTGACCCTGTGAAGAGCACAGGTCTGTGTGGCTAGCCTCTACCGTTAGCCATTAGCCACCCTCTACATTTGAGGGTGGTGGCCCAGGCTCCAGAGATGGACTGCCTGGGCTCGAGTGGGTCCACTGCTCCCTTGCAGTGTGACTTTGGGCAAGTTACTTAACTTCTCTGTGCCTTGATTTCTTTGTGTCATGGCAGTGTAGCAAAGCAGTTAATAGTGAAGCCTCAGAGCCAGTGTGTCTGAGTTTGAATCTCCTACCTGCCAACTGTGTGACCATGGGCAAAATTTACTTCCTGATTCTTTCAGGGTGACATTTTTTTTCATCTGTGTAAAGGGCATTATAATAATACCACCTCATAAGGTGCTCGGAAGCCTCAAATGAGCCAATACAAGGAAAGCGTTAAGAAAGGCCTGCAGCAGAGACTGACAGGCAGGGCTGAGTGCCTGCCTTCCCCTGAGCCTGGTCCTGTCCTCTCCTGACCTCTCCCCTTGCACTCCGGCCACTCACACCTCCCTTCAGTCTTGGGAAAGGCTGTGGGTTCTCCTGCCCATGTAGCTTTGCTTGAGCTGTTCTCTGCCGGCAGCCCCTGTCCTGACTCTCAACTTCACCTCTGCCTTCAGCGCTCAGCCCCCATGTCACCCTCAGGGAGCTTCTCCATGAATCCCCTAGACAAGGTTCAGGGTCCCCCTTGTACCATGCATTTCCCTTTATCCCACTTATCACAATTTTAATATTTTAATTTATTAATGGATTAGCACATGTTAGATGTTAGCACGTAAACTTGCTTCTTCACCATTTCATCATTAGCATGTGGTATATGTCACACCTTTGTGGAACGGATTCATAAGTAAGCAAATGGAGAAATGCACGAGTCCCTTCAGCTGGCCTCACACCTTCTTATCCAAGAATGACAATTACATTATCACAGGGCTAAGGTTGAATCCACGCTGATTTTTGGCAAAGACAAGTATTAAAAATGGTGTTGCTTTGGTGTTCGAAACCAGGCATTAGTGACACTATAAGACATGGTCAGATATGCAGGTGCTTGTCAACCTGCTGGTGACAGAGGGCGTCTGGGATTCGAGGAGGCAGTGGGGAGTGGTGACTCAGGGTGTGGTTTCTTTGGTCAGACTCCCTGGGCTGGAATCAGTTTCAGTCTCACAAGCAATCTCAGGCAAAATCTGTGCCTTGTCTGTGGCTTCACTGATAAGACACTGAGGGGGTCATTGCAGAGATAAAAAAAAAAAAGATCTTGTATCCAAAGCATTTCACACATAGTAAGTCATCCATAAATGCTGGTAATTATTCTTTTAAATTCAGATATTATTTTTCAGGCATTGTAACCAAATCCTAGGGATAAAAAAACATCTTACTCCTCTGAATCCTGGTCTCCTTTAATGTGTCAGATTCTAAGTAGAAATGTAATCAACAGAGCCATTTAAATTTATATGTGCTCAAGATAGCTTAGCTGATGTTAATCCAAGCATTTATGATCCCTTAAGCTATGTTTGCATTAGTTACTGGGAAAAAATGTAGAATGAGCGCAGTGTGTTTGAGAAGGAGGCTTGGGTGTACACAGCCACATGGAACATTCAGCTATGTATGCGGTACCTCCCGGGTGTGGTTAAAATGCCTACTTGTGTCTTCACATGGCATGTTTCTTTCCATTGTTTTATGACTAAGTCCATTTGATCATAGTCTGCCTGAACATTTGGCTAAAGACTCGATGTTTCAAACCATGGATCACTCTGGAAAGGTGTTGTTTTCTATTTGCCAACATCAACAGTTCTTCAGCGTATTATCAGTGGAATTATTCTCCATTGTTCTTTATCACCATCTCTGTTTTCTATGAGAAGAGCCTAATTTACCCAATCTCCTAATGATCTGGGTGCAGCCCAAAGAGGAGGCACCCCGCCAGCTTCTGCCATCTGAGGAACCCTGCCAGCACTGCGCTGTTTGTGTGTGGAGACTGCAGAGTAGCGGAGGTGTTCTCACTGACTAATTGCACCTCAGAACCACCCGAGCCAAAAGAGCGTCTGGATGGTGCCTAGGAAGACTAATGCTCATTAGCGTTGCGAGTGTTCCATATTGGCCTGCCACAGGTGGTGCATGATAAGCGAAAGTTTTTGATTAATTGCTCCATAAGCTGCACTTATGTATGGATTAACTACTGTGGCATGGAAAGGCATTTTGATGATGAAACTACTCAGCTTTCCCAAACTCATTTATTCCTGAGTTAGTTAACTATGTACTGAGTGTTAACTATGTCTAAGGGGACTATTCTAAGCTTTGATTACTTAGCGATGACCAAGATAGGCCAGATCTTTGGTCCTAAGGAGGACTTATACTTTAAGGAGGAATGGGGCTAATAAACAAACTAACTGAAATAAATAAGCCAAAAGGTAATTTGAAATGTGGTAATGACATGGGGAGTTGAGGCTAGGAGCAATGACATTGGGTGATGAGACCTATATTTTGCCATGTATAATGTGCATGTTTTTGCCCAAACTTCTGAGGGAAAAATAAGGATGTGCATTCTACATGGGTATAATGATTACATACCATGGGTATAATAATCTTATGTATAATATGCACAAAGACATTGGTGCATGTTATACATGGCAAAAGTATATAGCAGAAAGGAGCCAGAAATAGGAGGATCCAGGCAGGGGAAGAGGTAATTCAGAGGCTCTGAAGACAAAAATGAACTTTGCCTTGTAAGAGAGAGGCCAGGAGACTACCTACATTGCTCGTATCTAGTCAGCAAGAGGGAGATAGGAAAGGGCTAGATCATGAGAGCCTACCTAGGCCTGTTCAAGAGTTGGGGCTTAATCCTGAAGTAGGGAAAGTATTGTGGGTTTTGAATAGCGTTGCAACACAACCTCATCGAAATCTTTAATAGACCACTCTGGGTGCTGCAATATCCTGATAACAGAGGTTCATATACACACTGAAGCCCCCCCCTTTTTTTCATCACTGGTTCTCTTCTAAAGAATGACTAGATACTCAGTGGTTTGGAGCGTCATCCCTTATACCAATAGGTTATGGGTTCGATTCCCTGTCAGGACATATAACTAGGTTGTGGTTTGATCCCCAGTAGAAGTGTGTGCAGGAGGCAACTGATCAATGTATCCTTTCATACTGATGTTTCTTTCCCTCTCCTCCCTCTCCCTCTCTGCTCCTTCCTCTCTAAAATCAATAAACATATCCTCGAGTGAGGATTAAAAAAAAGAATGACATAAAAAGGAACTACTTTTCTTCTAACTTTGGAATAGTTATTTGATGCTCTACTATTACCCAGTGACTATATAAACCACGTGCTTATTTTTCAAAGTTGCTGGGTTCTCCTGGCTTAACTTTAGAAGTGCATCTGACTTCCTTTATCACTTGAAAGCCCTCTCCTGGAGGTGGGGTAAGCTATTTAATTCCAGTGGGACTTTAAGGAGTTTTGTGCAAAGCATCAAGTATAGAAAACTTATGTAAGCAGAGCAAGAAAGAGCCACCTAAAATAGATGGTGCCTCCAAAGACATTCCTCAGCTAGTTCATCCCAAAGGTTCTCAATAGAAAGAAATCAAACAAATGCAGAATCATAATAGGGGGGGCTATGATTTTCTTCTCTCTCTGGAACCTGGAAAGAACTGGGCAGAAAACAAGTAGATTTAACTCCCGACAAGAATAGTTTCTTATGGATGAATGTTGTTAGAAATGACCTTCGGATAATGGGCGTCTGAATGTTTAGTTATCCACAGGCTGTAAGGTTAGAGCTCCAGCAGCTCTGTCCATCTGGTCCACCACTGGGCCTGGCACTTGGTTGGTACTCAACAAGTGCTTACTTTTCTATTATGTACCTACTGTGTTAAGTAGTTTGGCAGGAAATGGTGGCAAAACCATTTGCTCTGGAGCAACTGGAAAGATAGAATATATACTCTTTTCTGCTCGTAGGGTCCAAAGTATGACCTGTGAGTAGGTGACTGAGAAATAAAAAATAGAAGAGAGGCTCACTGGAGATGAGAATGTTAGAACCTGAGAGGAGGGGGTATGAATGGGTCACCACTAAAAAGGCAAGGGGTGGAGTAGAAGTCCATGAGTCAGATACCCAATATTCTGAGGGATAAGGAGGAATGACCAGAAGACAAGCATATGACACTGACAAGCTTGGGGTGCGGTAGGAGGGTGCTAAAATTCAGTGGCATGTGTCTCAAAGGATCACAGTTTTTGCAGCTTCCATCGGGTTGAAGTAAAACCTACGTTTTAGTTCTTCCATCTACTAGACTATAAGCTCTTTGAAGTCAGGGACAGTGTCATATCAACTGATGTACTCCCTGTGCCTGGAACGTGGTAAGCGTTCACTGTCTTTACTATACTGAGATAGTATTCCTTCTGGCATGCTCACCTGAAAAACTCCATGATCCACCAACTCTTGCCCAGCACTGACAATGAGTTGTTCAAGTCCCTGTTTTCGTATGTACTAACCTCTTTAAACAGCACTTTCCTCAGCATTTACAGTTGTTTATTTCCTTAATTCTCTCCTAAAGCAGCGGGCCCGGGGAGCAGGATACCGTCCCTCTCATCTCTAGAGTCCTGTGCTTAGCCCACTGACAGGTATTGAGTTGTTGCTAAGTTGCTAAAATAAAATGAAAGATTTCAATGACATCTGCGTGCTTCTCACCCTCTAAATCTGAAAGACTTTGGGTTGACTTAATGAGTTTTTCTCCAGAAACTCATTTTGGAAAATCTGCCATACCCACACAAAGAAAGTGTAATTAAACAAATTTCATAAGGCATTTGATAGATCACAAGACACTATACAAGCACACATTGTTGTAGAATGACAACAATGTATACAAGAATGTGTACAGTGCAGCCTGACCATGGGTGTGCATGCTTTGACTATTGGGACCAAGGATGAGGTGAGGGAGTGAAAGGACTGATGAATGTGGCGAATAGACGGCGGTGGCAGTCTTGAGCTGGCTGTGACGAGGACAAGCGGAGAAAGACGGCAGGAGTGTGAGTGAGGAAGAGTTATCCTCAGTGTTGATTGAGAGTGAATTGAGGGACATGCTTCGACAGCGGTTGAAAGCCAGGGTTCATTTTGAGTAAATAAGGCTTTTAGAGGTGCCACCAGGAGATGAAAGAGCCCCTGAGATCAGATCTGACTGGCGTCAGTCTCAATAAGCTCACCTGCTTTCCACACAAAGGGCACATTCACTCTTTGTTTACTGGAGTGAACTATGTTACGTGAACATCCAACTAGATACATCAGGCAACTGAAGTACAGCTAAGAAACTGTGAAATGCCCAGGGCAGAAGGGCCTTTTGACCCTGGAACTGACCTGATTTCACACTAAAATGACCCCTACCTGATTCCCATAGCTATATTGAGATTGGCAGGTCTCGTTAGGTCGGAGCCCAACCTCGTTTCCACTGGCCACCCCCAGCATTGTCCATGGAGACACAGCCGAGATCGCCGCAGACCCATTCTTACTCTAGAAAATATGCCATCTTCTTTCACTTGGTGAATAAACATGCACTAACCATCCAGTACTGGCCAAGCACTGGAACTACAGGGATACTGCCTGCCCTCGTGATGGTTGTAGGGGAGGTGGAGAAACCATCACACCCACTGAAGTGTGATGAGGCGGCAGCAGGCAATGGTGTTGTATTTTAGCTCCAGACTAGAGTTAGGTCAGGGTTCAAATCTCACCTTCTACCACTTTTTAGCTGGGTGATTCCTGGTAATTTAAATACCCTCTCACAGCCTCAGGCTCATCAGTGATAAAGTGATGAAGACAACTGCCCTCATAAGGATTCAGTAAAATGAGCATGAAGGGATTAACAGAGTCTGGTAATATTAGTAGTAAATGCCTGAGATATCTATCTTCTTCTCTTCCTCCCCTTTTATTGCTCCTATTACTGCTCCCATCCTTCCTGTAATTATTCTGATAGCTCTTATTATTACTTATAATGCATCGAGATAGAAACCAAACAGAGGAGAGAGCCTGGAGGGTGGGAGAGGATTCCTAGAGGGCTTTGGGATAAGGGGCTATTACTTTCAGATCTGAAAGAAAGAGTGGAGTTTAGTGAGGCAGGGATGGATAGGAAGCTGACCCTGGGGAGAAGAATCAGCACGGCTACCCACCTATGAGTCTAACCATTCACCTGCTCATTCATTCAACATGTACTCATCAAATATCTACTGAGTGCACAATGTGACCACCTCAAATCCATGCCCTGACACACTCCAGACCAACAAACCTTGTTAGAAAATATTCGGAGGGACAATTTCTAAGGTCCAGTCCCTTATGCAATAAATACATTTCACAAAAGTAGGCTGTCAATTGACTTTCATAATTTGGATTATATTTCATGGTCCAGGAAATCCTACTATAGAAATCCTATGACAGAGCTTCTGGTGAAGTAGAAAAATCCTCACATAATCTGAAACATCATCAGTCTTGTCTTTATTTACTGTTAAGTCTAAATATTGGATCCAGTTCTCCCTTCTACCCTAGGTGTGCTGAGATGCACATTTAGCCAGATGATTAGCTCTGCTATGCCAAGTACAGGAAAACGTATTTCTACAAGGAAAACATCATTTAGAATGGGTTCTTGACAGTCATGTTATGAATTTTTAAACTGGTTGGCAACATTGGTATTAGTTTCTAAGAGCAAACCAGTGAAGGAAATGAACATGGTTCATTGTACACTCGGTAGCCAATGGCCAGGGAATGTGATAGTTTGGTCCCAGTGGTGCCAGCAGCAGCAGGTGAACAACTTCTGAGCAGCAGCAGCAGCAGCAGGGACGCTGCACTGGTGCAGCAGGACTCAACGTTCGGGTTTGTGAACGTTAACTGCCTCTGCTCGTAAAGAGGGCGGTGTGCGTGCTGCCTATTATAACCCAGGTGTCAAAAGTTTAATACTGAAGAATACAACCAGCTGGGGGAAAGATCAGATAAGGGATCTGGAGACATTGAGATTTCTGAAATATTTATTTTGGGCCCATATATCAGACCACCACATAAACAAAATCTAAATGTAGTCTAAAGACAAATGCTGCACTTTGCATATTTTAGGCATCTTATTGCTGAGACAGAATGCAGTCAGAATTTCCACATGAGCATGTTTAGGGAAGAAACCCCTTTTCTAAGTTTCCACTTAGGCCCACAGAAAATCATGAGTGAGA